>PVHP010020373.1:0-30725 GCA_004024765.1 Zapus hudsonius | reverse complement strand
TGGGGTCGGTGGACGGCTCCCCGCCCCCGAGGCAGGCTGGTGAGCTGCTGGCGGGGTGCTTCTTGCCTCTAGTCCCACGACTAGAGGAGGCGTGGGCGGGAGGAGAGTTCACCGTGGGGATTGGTGTGGCGTCCTAGCGGACTTGCAGATTCCTTTAGCCCTCGCCCTCAGCAACACGCGCCGTGCAGTCCTGCCTGGTCATGCTTTGAATCATATAACGACATGCTAATGTAGTGACTTCAGAATTAGGATTGTTAGGTTTGGGGGTTTACTCACCCAAGTTCATCAGGTTTGGGATGCCACCTGTAGATTCCTAGCCTAATAGGAGGAGAGCAAGGAAAAGTTGCTTGGAAGGAGAATGACTCAGCTCCAAACCAAGTTGTGGTTTCACCGGAACACGGCCTTCCCTTTGGACCTGCAGAACTGATAGCCCGAGAACGAACGAACTTTATAAGAGTAAATAATTGCTTGCAGGACTTGAGGACCTGCCCAAGAGAATGTTGCTTTCTAAGATGACTTTTCCAAGAGGAAATTTAATGCCTGCAGTGGCTTAGGGAAATAGCATTTGAGCCAAAAGAGATGCAGGTCACTCAGCTCTGTTTTACAAATAAGGTGATGCCCTTAAAAATTAGGAGACGACCCAAATTGCAGAAATCTAGAAACAGGATTCTCCCCCACCACAGAATTGCTTCTGTTTAACCCCATCGGGATGGAATACACCACCTGGCCAAACTAGGTTCATGGCTAAGTGGTTTCTGTGCACCTTGCTTCAGTTTCCCACCTCAGCCCTTACCTCCCCAGTAGTATTGAGCAAACAGTGTGACAGGCACTATTTGTTCGTTGTAACAATTTTGGTGAAGAAGAAAGGCAAAGTGAAAAGAAGCCTGCTCCCTGCCTCCTGCCCAGCAACCTGTGGTGCTGTTAGCCGGGTTTCTGCAGACCTCTGATGTGGGCACTTACCCCGCCATGAGGCTTCTGGTGTCATCATCTGACTAGACTCTATGAGGCAGAGAGGACTTTGTCTAGACTGGCCAAATTTTTTGCTTGTGTGTGTGTGATGGTGTATTATGGGTGATGTATACAGATGTGTGTGCCATGTGTGCTCATGCAGAGGCCACAGTAGAAAGTTCTGGGTGGGCTGCTTCTCCATTACTCCCATACTTCCTTGGGACCAGGTCTCTCCCTCAACCTGGAGCTGCCGTTTTCAGTCAACAAACCCCAATAATCACACACACACACACACACACACACACACACACACACACACACACACACGGCTACAGGCATATATGGCCATGCCCAGTTTTTTTTATTATTATTTTTTTTTTAGTGTGGGCTCTGGGCAGTTGAACTTAGTCTCAGGCCCTTCCAGGCCCTCATGCTATTTAATAAGCAGCAAGCGCTGTTAACCACTGAGTTATCTCCCCAGCCCAAGACTGGACAAATTCTATGTTCTCTGTCCCCATGCTTTAACCCAACAAGTAATTCTCACAAATGTTAATAGTTCCGAGTGTTCCTAGAATTAGATTTATTGAGACTGGCAGTTCTCATCTGGCAAGAACCAGTGATGTACCACTTCCACCAGCAACACAAGCTTTCCTTTCAAACCTCAACCATTCATTAAGAGTAACTACTTACAAAATAGTAAGACTACATATAGGTTATGATGTAGTTGAGGGAAAAGGATGTCTATTGGGAGTTGATCTTATGCTAGGCATTATTCTATGTGCTTAAGATGTACTAACTCACAATGTTTATAGCACTCCTATGTGGTAAATACTATTACCTCCCTTTTAAAGGCAAGGAAACTGACAGATTAATATGTGACAGTCACTTTGCAGAATTCTGGCTTTCTGACTTTGGATCACATTCTCCTCAGAAAACAAACCAGCAAGGTATGGTTCTATAGAGGGAGTGCTCATGTATGGCCTTGAAAAGCTGAGGTTGGAAGATCCATGGAGGAGACACTAGAAACTTCTATTTGAGCTCGGAGTTCTAGTTCCCATCCATTTTCTAACTTGCAGTGTAACCTCTCTGGTACCAGTTTGCTCCTGTATGAAATAAAGAACCTGAACTAGATGAACTCCAAGGAAATGTCCTCATCTAAACTTCTGTGTTTCAATGGTACATCATGATGCCCATTGCATGTGCCTCTGCCTTGATCACGCTGACATTCACGGGTCTTTCCTGTGGCTGTTAGCATGCATCCTGTAACTTCACCCAGGCAGAGTTTGAGAGAAAAATACCATATAGGATTGAAAAGAAAAAAATTATAATTTATTGAGTTTCTAATTTGTGGTGGACATCTGACAAGGTCCCTTATATATCTAGATTCTCAAAAGCCAGTCTGCTCATCAATTATAGTCCTATAGTTCAGATCCAAGAGTTTTATTTCAGATCCAGAACTACTAGTCCTTTGTAACCTCTGCTTCAGTGACAACCAGCCTGGGTGTGAGGGACAAATCAGATTAGCTGTTTTACTGAGTACCCTGGGAGATGAGGGCAGAGGCAAGTATTCTACTCACTTTGCAGTCTAGAAAACAAGGCCAGAGGCAACCTGGGTGAACAATCATGGGACTTTAACCCAGGTCTCCATCCCCCTGCTCCCTGCCTGCACCATCTCCATGCTCAGGGCTCTGTTGATCACACCTGAGGACTCAACTGGACACTGACAATCTTCTATACTTGCAGAGGCTTGGGAAGGACAGGAAAGTAGGTAGCCTGGACATTTTCTGTCCTACCCCCCCCACAAAAACCCAGCTAGTTCTAGAGGTGGCAAAGAATAATGAAAATACTAGTCAAAAGTTGCTTTCTGTCCCTTTTAAAGATCTTGAAGGGAAATTGTGATACCAGTAACAAAGGGGAGTTAAAAAGCTCCGGTGAGATGATAAATGTGAAAGGCTCACCTATGGAATGCACAGTCTTCTAAGTATCCACTGAAATAAGGGTATTGTTGTTATCAGCCACTGCCAAGAAAGAGCAACATTATATCCAGCAGCCAGGACATTGCTGATGCTGACTGCCATGCTGGGCAGACCTCCTGAGTCTGGGAAACATAGTGTTCCCTGATAACTCATAACTATCAGCAAAGCTGAGAGCATCTCTGTTTTCTTTCCAATGTTACCAACAAGTGCCTCTGTGTCTTCTTTTCTCAGGCCTCAAGGCTGGTTGAGTAGCTGGCTGCCTACTTGGCGCCCCACTTCCATGTCTCAGCTGAGGAATGTGGAAGCCAGGATCCTCCAGTGTAAGTAGAAGGGACAGCTTGTCCTCACTCCTTAAGGAAGTCCAAGAAGAATGCAGAATCTGTTCCTGATTCCCAGTGTATGGACAGAGGAAAGAAGCACCAGTGACTTGAGGGAAGATTCAGAGGACACCATTTGATAGTGGTTCCTCAGCTTCTCTCTAGCCATATGCCACCCTGCCACATCCTGTAGTAGCTCCATGTACACACTCACAAAACTTACATTCTACCCATCCCCACTCCAGCTTTGTTCTTTCCCTCTCTGCTAAACACATGGTTAAGCACTTCTTAATTTACAACCTGTGATCCTGCGTTCTCTAACATTACTGTTTCCTGTGTTCTGCCAAGTTACGGTCCACCAGTCATCTAGTTACTACAGTAGTTTGGGATTTGCACAGACCAGCTGTGGTGAGAACATTCCATGAGCACCAGCAGTCACTAGATTAAACCCTAGGGTCATGCCTTCCACATTTCCCCTACAGTTATTCCCACCCTACCTCTCTCTTTGGGCCTGAGAGCAGCCACAGGTTTCAAGCTTTTGTCCAGGATCCAGACTGCTTCCCAGGCCTCTCTGATGTGTGACTGTTACTACGCCAGCAGAAAGGTATAGCTGTGTCTGAGAGAAATAAGCCCTTTGTTCAACTACTCCCATCGCCTTTTCGACCTAGCTAGACTACAGTTCTGCCCATCTATTCAGTCCCAGGCACAAGTTCAAGTCTTGAGTATTAAAACATATTTCTCTGAACTTCTTAAATCTTTATGAAGACTAAGACTATTGCCACTGGGAAGAGCATTCTGAATTCCAAATTCTCCAAGGTCATATTGGGATTTATGACTGAGGAACAGGATGAAAGGGGTCGGTGTATGGAACACAGTGCATGGAGCAGTACTAAAAGGAGACATCAAGGACAGGGAAGTTCTTAGTAAGTTGACCTAATGGGATTCTTGCTGAAGAAAGGTCAAGGACTCACACATCAAAGGTAGGGGATGAGGAACTTGTATAAAGGTAAGGAGCTATCCTGACTTAGCAGGATTCTTGCTAAAACCCAGCTAGATAAGCTAAATACAGGATAGAAGACCAGGTCAAGGCCAAATCAAGAAGAAAACTCTGTAGCTGAGCCAACGAGAGAGTCTTTATCAGTGATCAGCTGGCAGAAGGGAGGTTTCAAAGGGATTGGAAAGACAGAAAAATCTAAAGAGCAGTATCCAGACAAAATGTCTTTGCTATCAGGAAATACTCCTTAATTTACCCTTGAATTCTTCACTCCCCAGGTCTCCAGAACAAGTTTCTGGCTCGATATGTATCCCTACCAAACCAGAACAAGATCTGGACGGTGACCGTAAGCCCGGAGCAGAAGGACCGGACCCCTCTGGTGATGGTGCATGGCTTCGGGGGTGGCGTGGGCCTCTGGATCCTCAACATGGATTCTCTGAGCACTCGCCGCACACTGCACACCTTTGATCTGCTTGGCTTTGGACGAAGCTCAAGGCCAACATTCCCAAGGGACCCAGAGGGGGCTGAAGATGAGTTTGTGACCTCGATAGAGACATGGAGGGAGACCATGGGCATCCCCAGCATGATCCTCCTAGGACACAGTTTGGGAGGATTCCTGGCCACTTCTTACTCTATCAAGTACCCTGAAAGGTAATGTGACCCACCTCCTCTCCCACAAGAGCTGATCCTTGCCTGGCTAGCAACTTTCAAGTATCTATTTTCAATAGTTCTCTCCTTCCTTGGTGATTTAATGGCTGTGGTACCTCCAAGTGAGTACAATGTTCTTCTCCTTTTTCCTACTTGAATGTAGAGTTAAACACCTTATCCTGGTAGACCCATGGGGCTTTCCCCTCCGACCAACTGACCCCAGTGAGATCCGTACACCTCCAACCTGGGTCAAGGCTGTGGCATCCGTCCTGGGGCGTTCCAATCCACTGGCTGTCCTTCGTGTTGCTGGGCCCTGGGGTGAGTAGCTTGCAGATGAAGGAACTCTTTTCTTAAAGCCAGACTTTCCCATTCAACCAAACTTCATTGCACCTGGTCTCCTCTCATCCCCATTTATTTATAAAAAGTGGACTTGAGCATATCATTTCTACTTAAAGCTACTAATCTGGTCCAGTTTGAGGTTTTAAAAGGTTGTTTTATTTCCCTTTCATCTACATGAACAAAAAATCTTCCTGTGCAAGGAATAGATGGACCATAACAGCTACCCCATGCCTTAACAGACCCCCAGAGAGAGGAAGGGATGTGAGGTGACTTTTCCACTACATGTGTGAGTTTCATGACAGCCTGTTGATCACTCAGGTACAGTGTCCACCATCCCCATGGCTCCCAGCAACAAGGAGGAGTCAGGATCTCAGCCTCCCGTATAACCCACACAACCAGGCAGATACCGCGTCTTGCTCTGTTCTGGGCTGCTTAATATTAAGTCGCTGTCAGGCGATGCTTTGAATAAAGAGAGAGGAAGGTGGGGAGCACCAAAGGGAACAGTATCCGTAGCGCCAGCATTCTGACGTCACACTGCCTACACCTCTCTGGGGAGTGTTTCCCATGGGTGAAGTAAACAGCAGATTCCCTTTATTAAAAAGATTGATGACCTCTGTTTTGGTCAGTACAAAGCAGTAGCTTATGTTCATATAGTAATATTCAGTAGTCACTTATAGTGGCTGAAGAAGAGTTATCCCTATAGACCCTTCAAGATAACTGAATGGCTCTGAATAAAGAGCAGGAAATGGACACTGGAGTAGCAAAAAATGTGGGTGCCATAAGAGAGTTGAGGGGGGAGGGTAGAGGGCTGACCTCAGGTCCCTCCTCTGTGGACCCAAACAGACTCCATACAATCCCTTTCCAGGGAGAGGTGCTGTTCTAATCATCTCCCCCTTTTCAGGCCTTGGATCTGGCCAGGTTCATGCATGCAGGCAGTCAGAGCTGTTATGGCTGGGCAGTGGGCTGGCAGCCACAGAGGACTGACAGGAGAGAGGAAAGGCCCCATGGCCTAGAGGGGTCTGTACCTCCCTAGCCACTTCTCAAAAACAGAAAAGACCAAAAGGGAGAGAGAGAGAGAAGTTGACTAGTAGGACCAGTGTTCAGTCTTGGATTTCCTACTGCTTGTATGTTCACCATAAAGAACTGTGAAAAGAATAGATGGTTCTAATACTGAGCTCTGAGCCTAGGACACTGGAGTTGTTAAGGTCACTTTTTCATGTACTCTGTTAAAGGCCTGAAAATGAAGGACTTTGGGAAATGGAACAGTTTCATATCCTACCTCAGGAGATTAAAAGGCCATAAGGGTCACAGGAAGAAAAAGAACATAGCTCAGACTATAAAGGAGAAGCATCTTAGCTGCAGATTGCTCTGGAGCCTATGATCCTTGTAGGAAAAGACCTTGAGATTTCATGGAGCTGAAAATAACCTGGTTCCTTGGGGATATTAGACTCTAATTCTTTGGTGACCATAGAATTGAATTCTGTCATTTGAAGTCATCTGTTGCTTCCCTATAGACTTCTGTAATTTTTTGTCACTGTGATATTAAATGCATAAAACACACCCTAAAGAGAAATAACACTTGGTTAAGATTTAAAACATACATAGGCAGAAATGTATTCCCTCTCACCACTACTACCAGCCAGACTGGCCACTCCATGCTTTTGTGTTTGGCTTTACTTTGGGGGATTATTGTTGGTGTTTGTTTGGGTTTGGAGGGGAGTTGAGATTGTTTTTTTGTTTGTTTGTTTGTTTTCTTTTTTTTTTTTTTGAGGTAGGGTCTTGTTCTAGTCCAGGCTGACCTGGAATTCACTATGTAGTCTTAGGGTGGCCTTGAACTCACGGCAGTCCTACCTCTGCCTCCCGAGTGCTGGGATTAAAGGCGTGCGCCACCACGCCCGGCTGAGATTGGTTTTATGTTTACCATAACTCACTGTGTAGTTCTGGGTAGCCTGGAATTGACTACATAGACCAGTCTGGCCTTGAGCTTTCAGTAATTCTCTTGTCTCTTCCTCCCAAGTACTGGAATCATAGGCATGACCACCATGCCCAAGTCCATGTTTTTGTTATCCTCTGCAGGGCCTGGCCTGGTTCAACGATTCCGGCCGGACTTCAAGCGCAAGTTTGCGGACTTCTTTGAAGATGATACCATATCAGAGTATATCTACCACTGCAATGCACAGAATCCCAGGTGAGGACAGCTCCTGGGACTGACTTTGTGGTGGTATCTTGGAGAGAGAGAGAGAGCTCTAGCTGCAGAGGCTGTGCTTTATTTCTTCCTCAAAGTACTGACTCAGGGGAGCACAGGCGCTTATAAGCCTGATCATTTCCAGAGAGTTCCCTAAGGATATAAGAGATAATAGAGTAATTAAACATGCCATCTATCCCTAGAGGAAGACCTCTCTCTTCCCCACAGAGGCAGCTGGCCTGATGGAAAACAGTCAGGAAACACTTTTTTATTAATTAATTTATTTGAGAGAGGGAGAGAGAGGGAGAGAGAGGGAGAGAGAGAGAGAGAGAGAGAGAGAGAGAGAGAGAGAAAGTCAGGTAGAGAAAGAATGAGTGTATCAGGGCCTCTAGTCATAGCAAATGAACTTCAGACACTTGTGCCACTTTGTGCATCTGGTTTTATGTAGATACTGGGGAATCAAAACCAGGCCATCAGACTTGCAAGCAAGTGCCTTTAATCACTCAACCATTTCTCCAGCCCTACCATTTTTTTTTTATTATTTTAATTGGGTGGAGGCATGGTGAGGCAGGGTGTCACTCTAGGCCAGGCTGACCTGGAATTTACTCTGTAACTTAGACTGGCCTCAAACCCACAGCTACTACCTCAGCCTCCTGAGTGCTGGGATTATGGGTGTGAGCCACTGTGCTCATGGCTTCTAGTCTGGAAAACATTTTGAAAGATTCATTTTAACTAAAAGTGACATAAACATTTTTTTTCATTATTGTTTGGGCTCAGTTTGGTTTTTATAGGTAAACATGGTGTGGGGTTCTTTTGTTTTTTTTGTTTCTGTTTTTGTTTTTCACAGTAGGGTCTCTCTCTAACCCAGTCTGACCTGGAATTCAGTATGTAGTCTCAGGCTAGCCTCAAACTCACAGTAATCTTCCTACCTCTCCTGCCTCAGTGCTGGGATTAAAGGTATGCATCACTATGCCCAGCCATGGTATTTTTTAAAGGCAAATGGAAAAGAGAAAGTCTTTGCCCATCCCCAACCTGCTGTTCCATTATTTTAGCCTAATATGTTCTATGACATTGCTTCAGATAACCTCCCTTCATGTCCCCTTTCATGCACATGTGCTGTATCTATAGTGTGCATTTCTAGAGCACATTCAGTCAGTGAAAGGGTGTACACTTTGAAATAGCTGAGCATGGGTGCAGGAATGCCTTCCTCTTTCAGAGATGCTGTGGTGTCTGCAGGACCTTGAGAGGGTTCTGTCTCTGGCTGCTCACTCACACAGCAGGCCCTGCTAGCATGCTGACCTGCAGTCTTGGCAGACTGACAGCCAGGGTTGAGCCAGGAAGGTAATCTTCCCCCACAGTAGTGTCCTGTGAGACACTGATACCTGTGAGACAACATCGGTAGCACCACC
Organism: Zapus hudsonius; assembly: GCA_004024765.1. NCBI lineage: Eukaryota > Metazoa > Chordata > Mammalia > Rodentia > Dipodidae > Zapus > Zapus hudsonius. The sequence goes on along the minus strand of PVHP010020373.1, from coordinate 21,909 downwards.
TTGTAGAGACTCCACCCTGAGCTATAGGAGCCACAGTCTTTCTTGCCCTGCCTCTTTCCAGGTCTGTCTAAGTCACCGCTATGAGCCCAAAGCTGTGAGGAAGGTGGGGTCTGCCTTTCAACAGTACTGTGAGCATTAGTCTCCATGCAGTGTGAGCGCCACATTACATGTGAGTTTAGTGGATGGCAGGGTCCTGGTTAAACAGTTATAGAAATGCTTAGAAGTCAAATAGGTACCCCTGGCTTCCCACTCTTGGCTCCCTGAGACCCCACTGGCCCAGCTCTGCCCTCTCTCAGAATATTCTCCATCCCAGATCTAGTTCTGTCCAGTGGCCTCCCAGTTTAAAAAAATACATAATCTTGCCACTTGTTCTTATCCTGAAGGAAGCCATGGTGACGTCTGGGTATCCAACTCCCACTCCCTCACCCCAACCATCATCATTCATTTTTATAACTTCAGAGTCTTTTTTTTAACTTTTTATTGATAGCTTGTATAATTATAGTCCATAAACCATTATGATTCCCTCCCCCCTCACCTCCTCTCCCATATTCCTTCCCCTTCTCAACTAGTCTTTTTTATTTTGGTGTCATCATCTTTTCCTCCCATTATATGTAGGTATTATCAGACACTGCAAAATTGTGAATATCAAGGCCATTTTGTGTCTGGAAGCAAAGTTTTTTTATTTTATTTTTTTATGGAAGGAAAGGGTTTATTTCCAGCTTACAGGTTTTTTCTTTATTATCCATAATTAGATACATTGAATGAGAAAATAATGAGTTGATATCCCCATTTCCCCAATTTCCCTCTTCCCTGTCCCCAATCAGCTGGATATCCTTCTCTGTGGGCAGTCTGGATCAGTCCATGCAGTAGGGGGGTATGGATAGCCTAGGCGTCAACCCAGTTCTACCCCCCTTTGTATGTTGTTACTGAGGGGATCAATGTCTCTGGGAATTCTCCCCCACCATGGCTCTTACAATCTTTCTGCCCCCTCTTCCGCTCAGTTCCCTGAGTCATGGTGGGTGAGTATTAAGGCTGCTTTATTGTTGATGTCCTAGGGGGTCTCTGTACTTCTGCTTTAGGTTGTGTTGAAAATGTTGGTGTCTGTCTGGCTTATCCTGTGTTGACTGGTTGTGGTTATAGGTCTCTTGCTTATCCCACCACTCTCTGCGGGGTTCTATATGAATCCTTCATGGAAGATCTGGTGTGGCTCATCTCTTGCCCAAATGTCAGCTAGCGGCCTGCGGATCATTGTTAGGGTTGGAGGATCCATAGCTCTCTCTTTGCATTCTGACAAATACAAACAGAATCTCCATCGGAGAGTGAGATCAGTATAGGTTAACTGAGATACACATTTCTGACTTAGCTAGATTCTATTATTAGTAGCTCTTTGTAAATCACTCGTATAGTGCATTTCTCTTTGGGGGCCCAAGATTCTGGTTTTTGGTGCATTTCGCCCTGAGTCCCCAGTTCCAGTTAAAGGCTCCCCATCACTGAGTGGATTACTTGGTCGAATTAAAAGCTGTTGAATGCCTCCCCCAGCTCCTCCATTGCACAAGTGCTCGTTTCATGATTCGCTGTTCTCTCCCAGTAGGCAGTGTGTTCAGCCTACTCCTGGTGACAGGCTGCATTTCATGTCAGTGGTCTCTGTTTACTCCAGCTATCGTTGATCAGCTTCCCCTGGCAGCTTATGCAGTGCCTTCCTGCACTGCAGTAACTACCATTTGGGGGATGGTTACTGTTCTGGATCTCGCAGGGTCTCTCGATGCTGATAGATGGCTTTCTGTGGTTTCTTCAGCAACAGGATCTTGCCTCAGGCCTGGGGTGGGTATTCAAGAGCTTTGACAGAATCCTATCTTGTTTTTGGGACCTCGTGGTTCACTTTGGTCAACAGCTCAGTGAGGGAAGGAGCCATGCCTGGGACCAGGAGTTGCCAGACTGATCGATTTTTCACAGCCTTAGACTCTCTCCCCTTCTATTCACAGCCCCTCTTGCCAGACAACGCCTACTACTTGCTCAATAGGTTATAGTATGCATGTGAGGATTTTATGACTTTGAACCACTTTTGGTTTAGCTTCCTGCTTAAGTCATCCCCTCCCCCCCCCCATCCCTTACTCCTCTTTCACAAACTCTCACTTTTCCCAACTGGTCTGTGTAGAGTTTACAGTCAACCTGGTTAGGAACTGCATATGAGGGTATATTTTTACTTATTTATTTATTTGCAAAGAGAGAGAAAGAGCGGGCATGCCAGAACATGCCAGGGCCTCTTGACACTGTACAGGAACTCCAGATACATACACCATTTTGTTACCTGGCTTTACTTGGGTACTGAGGAATCAAAACTAGGCCATCAGGTTTTGTAAGAACGTTTACACCTTCAACAGCTGAGCCATGTCTCCAGCCCCCTTCAAAGTGTTTTTTTTTTTAATTTCATTTGTGTGTATTCACACATGCACCACTTTGCATCCAGCTTTACACACATGGCTGGGAAATCAAACCCAGGCCAAAAGGCTTTACAAGGAAGCCCCTTTAACTGCTAGGCCATTTTCCTAGACCTCCAAGGTATGTTTTAGAGGGGGATTGTTTGCTGTGTTTTTGTTGTTGTTATAGCTAATAAGTTTACCATAACTCCAGTCTGTCCCTTGTAAGACATGAAATCTGGCCAATGGTACCTACTTCACTTCACCTAAACCTAGGGACCTTTCATATGTAAAGTGCTGGGATTGAACTCATGGCATCAGAAGTACTAGGCAAATGATTTATCACTAAGCTGTATCCTCAGTGTATGTATATGCTCTGTAGAGATTTTCATTCTAATCATTTTCACTTCAATCATGACCTAAGGAGGTAGACATAACTATCTCTAATTTGTAAACAAGAAAATTAAGTTATATTATGGTTACTTGGTAAGAAAACAATTAAGATGTAAATTCATAGCTGATTCCAAAATCCATATGTCTGTTATGATGTGTTTGCTTCTGGTGGCCTGGGCAGAATTCACCATGAAGGGGGCAAAGGAGACCAGAAATATAAGTACACATAACAGGTAGAGCCCAGGAAGGGGTGTTGTCCCCAACTTCCCTCCCTGACCTCCACAAAATCTGCAGACCAGCCCAGACACCTGGCTCCTGGCCCAGTCCTGCACACGCCTCCTGATACAGAACTTGAATTGCATCGTGTGCTTCTCCCTTGAGCAGAAACTGATGCTGCTTCCATCCTGAGACTGATTTCTAGTCCCAGAGTCTCCTTAGGAAACCCTTCTTTTTTTGTTTGTTTGTTTGTTTTTTTGTTTTTCAAGGTAGGGTCTCGCTCTAGTCCAGACTGACCTGGAATTCACTATGTAGTCTCAGGGTGACCTTGAACTCACAGCCATCCTCCTACTTCTGCCTCCCGAGTGCTGGGATTAAAGGCGTGCGCCACCACGCCTGGCCGGGAAACCCTTCTTGCTACTTTGGCACTCACTCTTTGGTGTTCACCTCAAGTGAATTCTCTCTTGCTCCCCTCAGCAGCTAAGTCCTTAGCTCCACCACCCTTTCATAATTCTCAGGAAATTTTAAATTAAATGCTTAAGCATATGATTGCTTATTTCACACCCACCTTCCAAAGATGTAAGCCAAAATGTGAGTTCTAGGAGGGCAGGCACCTCATCTGTCCAGTTCCTATGTCCCTTCACCCAGCCCAAAGAGTAACATGTAAATATTTTCTGAATAAATAATTACTTCATCAGATCTTGGACAGCCAAAGTGGTGGGGAGATTTCCACAAATGTGCCTGAAGCAGTTTGCTCATCTCCTAATCTTAACAATATTTACTGAGCCAGTGCTAGCTTTCAGAGGAACCAAAACGATGCTAAGATACTAACTTCTCCAGCCTCTGAGGAGACCAGGAACTGAGGAGACCAGGAACTTGGCATCTCCTGCTGCAGGGTTTGCTCGATCCATGCCTCACCCTGTTTTGTTCTGCCAGTGGGGAAACAGCATTCAAAGCCATGATGGAATCTTTCGGCTGGGCCCGGCGCCCCATGTTGGAACGAATTCACTTAATTCGAAAAGATGTGCCCATCACCATGATCTACGGGTCTAACACCTGGATAGACACCAGCACAGGGAAAAAGGTGAAGATGCAGCGGCCGGATTCCTATGTCCGAGACATGGTAGGTTGGCCCACCAAGGAGTGGGAGTTGCAATGGAAAGTGGGTGTTAAATGTTAGGCATCTAACTTAGAATTTCCTAAAAATTATGAGATCATAGAGATCATAGAGAGCCTCAGCCAGTCGGCTGTCAGCTTTGGGAGACAGAAGGGTGATCCAGGTCAGGTCAAATGTGTTAGAACAAAGAGGTAGAGCAGTGGATTGGAAAGGGCTTCCCCTCTCTTTCATATTATTAGGAGCCTCCCACTCCCTATAGGCCAGTCCATTTACAAGGCAGCTTCCTGTCCAGAATCAAGGAACATGCTTCCACTCCCTGAGTAGTGCCTACTCCAAACCAGAACTGTGACTAGCAAAGGCTACTGTGCTCCCACCATTTGCCTATCACCCATGGGTCCTGGTTGCTTGTGCCTTCAGAGAAAGGAGTACATAAGTGATGAAGCTTATAGGAAGCTATGAATGAAGCACACACACACACAGTAAAATAGAATTTTGACATTCCTTGGTTTCCAAAGGAACTATAAGATCCACGGGGAAAAGGGTGGAGCTTAGTTTCTTTTTTTTTTCTTTTCGTTTTTCGAGATAGGGTCTTGCTCTAGTCCAGGCTGACCTGGAATTCACTCTGTAGTCTCAGGGTGGCCTTGAACTCATGGTGATCCTCCTACCTCTGCCTCCCGAGTGCTGGGATTAAAGGCATGCACCACCACGCCCGGCTGGAGCTTAGTTTCTGATGAGCTATCAGAGGTTATTGGGGTACAGGCAAGCAAATCTGAGGGGAGGAGAAATGGTGGGATGGCTTCCTAGCACCTGGACTAAAGGGCCGACCCACCCTGGCGGGTGCTCTCTCCACAGGAGATTGAGGGTGCATCGCACCACGTCTACGCTGACCAGCCACACGTCTTCAATGCTGTGGTGGAAGAGATCTGTAACTCAGTCGATTGAGCTGCTCCCTCCCGTGAGAAGAGGAGGAAGCCAGAGTCAACTCTCCTCTCCCTGTCTGCTTAGTCAGCTCCTCTGTCCTTTCCTTACCAACTAACATGTGCCAGCCAGGCAGCATCTTGGGCCATCCCCAAGATAGGATCACAGTGAAAAAGACACTCCCAAGCCCATGCTGAGGACAAGAGGCAGAAGCCACAGAGGCCTTGAATTCCCCACCCTGGGGAAGAACCTTAAGGGTTGCCTAGTGCCACCCATTCTCTTTTACGCCAAGTGTTACCCAGGTAGTGAATAGGAAGATTGCACCAAGCCATGTTGCCTCCCTGTGTGACCTTTCCTTCCTCTGGGCAGAGGAGGACTCCCAATGGTGTCTGTGGGTAGGTTCTCCATCACTCCCTCACCTCCATCCAAGGTTCCCACTTACCTGTCAAGGGCAAGTTTCTGGAGCTCTGTTCACCAGCATAGTCTCTTCTATGAGCTAGGAGGTCATATCCAAAGCCCTTATTGGAAGATGAGGAAACAGACCCAGGCAGGATATATGGTATGATGAGTTCCAGCAGAACTAGGTCTAAACCCAGGTCTGCTAATAGCCAGTGTGTGTTGCAGACTTCATTCACTGACGGTTGAGGCAGGTGCACCGCCGTGAGTTAGTCTGGATTAAGCCTAGCCTTGCCCCACATTTAGACCTATTATGCAGGCATACTATTGTCCTTCCCTGTCATCCTGGCTGCCTAAGCCGGGACACTCAAACCTCTTGACTCATCTTTCTCCCACTGGGAGGCCTCTGAGCTCCTTCTGTGCCTTACGCCCTAAAACCCCACGTGGAGTATAGTATAGCAAAGGTGGCTCCTGGTGTAGAGTGGGGAAAGGCCCTTCCAGCCCAGAGCCATGTCTGAGTTCACCATGCCTACAAATGTCCGCAGCATTTTTCCACGTGGCCCTAGAGCTGAGCCCCACCTAGAGCCCTTGCCCATGGCCCACTGGGAAGCCTCAGTCACGTCAGCCACAGGATGGTTCTCACTGCCTGTTCTGCCATCTGTGCCCACAGTCTCATTTCATTCCACCCTAAACTACTGTTAGCCCTCATCCGGGGTCTCATTCCATGTTCTGCTCTGAGGTTCTGGGCAACAGGCTGGGTCTGGTCCCGGAAGCAGGGCGGCTCCTTTACTTTTATAAAGCCTACTCCTCCACCAGAATAGTGTCAACTCCTGGTGTTTTGTACTACTGGTCAAGCTGCCTTGGGCTCCTTTTCTATATTAATAAAGAAATGAGTAAAAACTCCTGGGGGTGAGAGTGTTTGGTATTGCTCCCACAAGCGTGCTGAGTGCTACTGACCTCGCACAGTCCTTATAGTTCCTGAGTAAGAGAAAGCCTGAGAGGTAACTGCCTACGTTGCCACTGCCTCCCTCATGCAGTGCCACGTTTACCTCCAGAGTCCCCCTCAGGCAGCCATTCATGACGGAAGAGAAGTCGGCCCAGAGCGTGGGTAGGCCAAGCTCCAATCCACAGAGTTAGGCAGAACTCCCTCCTGCCCGCTCAGTGCCCTGGCTATGTCAGTGCCATGGGCCTTCACATGCACAGCTCACTATGACCTACTCCCTGACTCCTGCTCATCCTCTGGTCCCCAGCTCAGACATTCCTTTTGTAGGGAGCTCTTCCCCTCCCCCAACTGGACTAGAAGCCTCCATTCTGTGTCTCTATGGCACTCAACTGCCTTTTTTATAAAACACCTAAGCTTATTGTCACTTGTTTAATGTCTGCCTTTCCTCTCTAGACAAGGGGTACATTTGGCACGTAATTCAGGAAAAATGTTTTGATCAAGTCCAGAGAAAATTTTTTTAAAGTTATTACCAACAGTGCCTATGCTCTGCTGGCTAATTCCATTTCTAAATGCTGTGTGATATTACATGGTGAGCAACGAGACAGACACGCTCGGAGCCATCCCTTCACTGAGGATCCTTCACAGCTTACTGTATGCAAGTCAAGCACTAGGCTGCAGTGATGAGGAGACATGGCCCCTGTCTTTGTGGGACATTCCAGTCTCCTTGGAGAGACTCAATCAAATTATTAAGTAAATTAATGAAAAGTTGTGCTGAAAAGTGCAGCCTGTGGGTAGACCAAAATATATATGCTAAACGGGAAGTCTGGTTTCATTGCCAGAAGGGTAGGGAAATCTTGATGAATAAGTCTCTCTACCCTCACACATCACTTTAGAAGACCACACTGTCCAGAGATAAATAATCCTACGATTAGCTGTGCTCAATGAATAGTGTAAAAACATTGTTCATCATGCAGCCTTTTGTTTCCTACAGAGTCCTTCTGGGGTGATGTGGCAGTTACTTCTCTCATTTGCTGTGACAAACTACCTGACAAAAACAAGGAAAGAGGGGCATATTTGGGTTCACATGTATTTGCAGGTAAAGTCCATCAGGGCAAGGGAGTGAGTGCTGGTTATATTGCATCCACAGTCAAGAAGCAAGGAAGGGCTGGAGAGATGGCTCAGCAGTTAAGGCCCTTGCCTGCAAAGTCTTAACAACCCAGGTAGAGCCAGATGCACAAGGTGGTGCATACATCTGGAGTTCATTTGCAGAGGCTGGAGGCCCTGGGGTGCCCATTCTAGGTATGGTGATGAATACCTTTAATCCCAGTACTCAGAAGGCAGAGATAGGATCATTGTGAACTTGAGCATAGTGAAGATCAGCCTGGGCTACACAGAGACCCTACTTCAAAACAGAAAAAAAAAAAAAAAAAGGAAAAGGAAAAGAAAAAGAAAAAGAAAAAAAGGAAAACCTATTCAGAACCTTGTCTCCTAGGTTTTGTAAATCCAAGTTGACAATGAATTTTAACCATCACAGATGGGTGGAGAGGAGCCTTCTTTTTCCTGGTCTCCTTTTCTTTTGCCCTCCCTCAGAAACAAGCAGGTCACTTGGGAATTTGAAGGTCAGTTGCAACTCCATCTTGGTAAACTATCTAAAGATAAACCACCTCATGTTCCTTTTGGTTGTTTGATTGGTTTTGTTTATTTTGTTTTTGTTTTACAAGACAGGGGCTCACTGTGTATCCCAGGATGGTCCAGAACTCAACTTCCTTCTGTCTCAACCTCTCAGGCTGAGATTACAGGTGTGGACCTGCCATGCTCAACTGTTTTCCTTAATGTAAGTGTAGTATCATTATGGGAGAAAGGTTCTTGTCACTAACCACCACTCAAGTTAGAAGAGTTGAAATTCATCTTGAGGAATGGGTATTTAATATTGCTAGGCAAGAACAGTCTATAGCCATATTTGAAGTGACCACTGTACCTGCCGAAGAGGAAACCGTGTCTGACACTATGGTGAGAATAACTCATTCCCAGACAGAACTAAAAGGATCTATTCATGCCACAGGTGCAGAGTCCTTCCCCCCAACCCAGGAATAGCCCAATGTCTTGGTTGGTGACTTAGCTAAAGGGTTGGAAAGTCTGAAGACCTTGCCTTTCGGATGGTATTCCTTCTCCAGGAGCATCTTCAGGAAACATGATAGAGAGTTCAGCAACTCCATATTTTAGTTGATATGTCTAAAAACCAGTTCCACACCAAGGAAACAGGACACGCTGGTGTCTGAGGAGGACTCTGGAGAACGGGGGTGTAGATTGCAGTGATATTTTCATTTTCCTTATCTGAAGAGTTTTACTTTGGAAAAGAGAAGTGAATTTGGCTGGCAGCTGACAATATATGAAGCCAGGATCAGAACTTTTTTCTTTAAGATAATCTTGCTGTGTGGTCCAGAGAGTGTAATTTTCTGGGCTCAAGCCATCCTCACTCTCCAGCCTCTCAAGTGCATGCCACTATGTCTAACTTGGAAACAGGATTTTTAACAGGGCTCACAAAAAGTAGGCATCCTGTACCTCCCAAAATTTTTAAGGAAAAAAATTGTCCAAATAAAACTTCAAAACCACGTGTTATAGCAGTGGCATCCAAAATGGTACTGCAATCTAGAGCTGCACCATGACAAAGTATTTCTGCTTCATAATAAAATAATACTTTTTTCAATCTTTTTGAAAGGGGTGGGCAACCAACTCCACTCTTACCACCAAAACTACAGTAAGGAGGAGCACCTCTACTCTGCTGAACCGGATTCTTAAAATTCTTAAAATTCCTTGTCATCTCCAAGCCAAGCAGAGGCCATCAGAAAGCCAGTAGGAGAGAGTGAAGGGATGTAATGGGTTTTATTAACAGGATTCAGAGATACAGCACAGGCAGAAACATCAGACAGGCAAGAAAGCATCCATTAATATGGATGGGAACCCCACAAAGTGGGAGACTCAACTGGGGGCTGGATTTAGGGGTGTTAAGTATGTTGGAGCTGTCTCCCTCCATAATTGAGAGTGTCCTAGGCTGATTGATAGCCTATTGAAAGTTTAGTACTAACCAGGAGATCTCTTTTGTGGAGGAGGGAGCAGGGAACAGGGCAGGCTGATGGAAGAAGCAGTGATGAACTGCTCTGGCACATCCTGATGGTTTTGGATGAATTACCAGAGCGCCAACCTGTTCCCAGCCCACTGTGTAGCTTCTCAGTCTGCAAGCCAGCCATCCCTTTTCTGAGTTTCTTAACTATGTAATTCCTCCCTCATTTGAAGATGAAAAGAAAAATTATTTCTCCTTCATTCCCCCCCTCCTGCCTCATAAATTGGCCCAACTTCTGTTGGGGATGGGGCTGGTGAGATCACATAGGCAGTGACTGTGTGGCAGTGAACTGCTCAGCAATCCTAAAGGCAGTCATCTGGGGACTAAGTGGATTGCTGAATGGTTAGAGACATGTGTTGTCCTTTTAGCTCGCAGCTCCAATTGGCTTTCAGCAGCACCTGCAATCAACCAGTCACAAGAACCAAGAAAAAGTTGGCAGAACAAAGAACCAAGCCTCTTGGCATGTTAACCTTGCAACTGTAGTCTTTAAGCATAAAGGCATCTGACCAGGAGAGACAGAAAATGATCAACTGAGTTGGTAGAGAAGTCCATAAAAGCAGAGTTGAAGTTGGGCACATTCAAGAACGTCTGTCTGCTGTTGTAACAAACACAAGAACTTTTTGTTTTAAACCTGAAAACCTAGAAGCCAGTTCTTAGTAGCTTAATATCACCTCAAAATACATCTATGTGCCTGTATACATTTTTAGTGGCTTTAATCTTTTTTGTCTAAGCTGGGCTAGACACAAACTTAACCCTGATATAGAAATCTCTCATAATCAACCTGATGTACATCATTTTGTTCCCCACGACTGTTAGAATAAGATGGCTCTTGGGCAAGATATAGTGCCAGGATTTATACATAGCAGGTCCTAGTGGCATAACTTGGGGTTAACTCACTTTGACTCAGGAATTTAGGTTGGAAGCCTTCTAACATGACTTTAAACACAGAGGCTATCTCAGGACATTTACCACAGTCACAGGGCTCCAAAAAAGAGGGTGGCTGCTGAGGTGGAGATGAACATTCCCTTAAGGCAAAGAGGTGATCCCTGAAAGAGAAAAAGAGCTTGACATGCAGAGGATGTTGGGGAGGGAGACTCTCATTCCAGAGGCTTGAAAAGAGAAGAAGCTATAAGACCATTGGCCGAAAGAGCAAGCAGACATTGAGGCAGAAATCGGGTATCCCTTCTCTTTTAGAACTCTGCACCAAAGACATCATTGGCATATGACAGGCTCATTTAAATCCTGACAGGACTCTCCTCGCAGGGTGGTGGCTGGGACTGTCACCAGAGGAGAGCGCTGCCTATCAGCCACATGAAGTTCTGGTTGCATTGTTCCTCAGAAGGGATGGGAAGGGGAAGACAGGGAAGAGGAGTTTCCTCCGTATGGGCATTCCATGGAAGCTAAGCCATCTTCCAGCGGGGGTGACAGAAGTGATGTCCAGCCTCTGCTCTAGGACCATCCTCTCCCTGCCATCATAAAACTTCCACTTGAGACCCTAGGCTAAAATAAAATCCTTTCCTCTCATCAGCTGCTTTTGGTGTTTGGTCCCAGCAACTCCAGGGTAACTACACCACCACACCATGCACATCTTCACCTGGAACCCAGTGCTGTGGAAGTCAGGACAATCTCTGGGGCTTGCTGTTCAGCCTGTCTGTCTGAAATGGCCGCTCAGGGTTCAGCGAGAGACTTTCTCAAGGAAATCACACAGATGAGTGACAGAGGAGGAAGGCCAACCTTCTCTGACATCTGCGCATGTGTAAGTGTGGCAGAAAGTATTGATCCCTTGATTCATTGTAGGTGCTGACTGCTTGGGAGCTAAACTTCACTTTGTCCAACAACAGATCGTAAACCACAGAGGGGAAACTATCCAGAAATAGGCCCATGGAGAGATAGAAGGAGAAACTAGTTTAGACTAAACGAGGGGTATCCTTAACAACGATCAGGATGACCTGACCTCTGAGTTGACTGCCAAGTATGTTTGGAAATGTCATGTATGTTGTTTTGAGACTTTTAAAACCATGATTGCCACATACTCGGTTTTGAATTTTCCCCTTGTCCCCACTTCTTTGTGCTGATCAGCTACTAAATGCCACATCTGCTTCTGGAAACCATAGCTTTGCTTGCTAGCCACTCCTTATTGCTAAAAGCTATAAAATGAAAATACAAACTCAGCTCAGGGCCAGAGCTTTGTGGGGAGAAATCCCACTCCAGACCCCAGGTAAGAAACTCTACTTTCATCCATACTGGCGTTGGAGTGATGTCTTCAGAGATATTTCCCCTATATGAACAGGGTGCACACATCTGTATACACACACATGCATGCAACCCATACCTACCACACATGCATACCTACACACATATGCATGTGTGTGTCAGAAAAAAAGAAAAGAATCAAATGGGCTGGGAAGATTATTGCTCAGTTGGTAAAATGCTTGCTTACAAAGATGAGGCCCTAAGTTTATCCCAGTACCCAGGTAAATGCCAAGCACAGTGACTTGTGCCTATAATCCCAGCACTGGGGAGGCAGAGACAAGCAGATTTCTGGAGATTACTGGCCAGCAAATCTAGCCTAATCAGTGAGCATTAGGCCAATGAGGGAACCTGTTTCAAAAAGAGGTGGATGGCATGCCAGAGGTGGATCCATATGCACATGCCCACACACATCTGAACACCACAAACAAGAGTATCCACAAAACAAAACAAAAATGAATCTAGTAAAGCAAGTCAGCTCAGGTGAAAAATTAAACCGAAGTTCTGGAAGGTTGAAAGCTCTTTCATGGGTAATAAAGGAATTAAGCTGCCTCAAATACTAATGTAATGTTAGGTCTCATTCCTTGGATATATCAAATAGTGACTCAGTGGCTCCACTGTACCCTGATCTGAGTGCTGGGCTAAAAAAAAGAAAAAACAGGGGCTGGAGAGATTGGTCAGTGGTTAAAGCACTTGCCTGCAAAGCCTAACGACATAGGTTGAGTCCCCAGTACCCACATAAAGCCAGATACACAGTATACATGCATCTGAAGTTTGTTTGCAGTGGCTGGAGGCCCTGGCACACCTATATTCTTTCTTTCTCTCTCTCTCTCTCTCTCTCTCTCTCTCTATCTATCTATCTATCTATCTCTATCTCTTTTTCTCTCTCCTTTCTCTCTCTCTCTGCTTGCAAACAAATAAATGAAGATTTATTTTAAATAAATTTAATAAATGTAATTTATGGACCTCTCTCTTAGTAGATTTTAAAGTTGCTTCCAGATATTTTGTTTATTTAACTTTTAAAAATATTTTTATTTATTTGCAAGGAGAGAGAGAAAGAGAGAGAGAGAGAATATACCAGAGCCTCCCTCCACTGGAAACAAGTGATTCATGTGCCGCTCCATGAACCTGGCTTTCCATGAGCACTGGGAAATCAAACCTGGACTGTCAGATTTTGCAGTCAAAGGCTTTTAACTGCTAAGCCATCTCTCCAGCCTTTTGTTTAACTTTTTATTGACAATCTCCATGCTTCCTTCCTATTATGCAGGTAGCATCAGCCACTGTGAGGTCTTGAGTGCCACAGCCATTTTGTGTCTGGAAGATAGTATTGCAAAGCACTTCTCCCCTTTCTTTAACTCTTACATTCTTTCTGCCACCTGTTTGGCAAGTCCCTGAGCCTCAGAGGGTGTGAGAGAGATGTCTCAATGCTGAACACTCCACTGTCACTTCTCAGTTCTTTGATGGGTTTTGAGTCTTTACAATGACATGGTCACCACAATCTGAAGAAATATTTTTTGTTTTGTTTTTTGGGGGGTTTTTTTGAGGTAGGGTCTCACTCTAGCCCAGGCTGATCTGGAATTTACTCTGTAGTCTCAGGGTGGCCTTGAACTCATGGTGATCCTCCTACCTCTGCCTCCCAAGTGCTGGGATTAAAGGCGTGTGCCACCACGCCTGATTGAAGAAATATTTTTTACATTGTAAATAGCATGTGGTCAATTCCTGTGAGAGATAAAGAAGGGAGAAAGGAGTCTGGTTTGATGAGAGGCAGTGAGACAACTTGCCTTTTTAGAATTGGAGCTTTATCAGGAGAGGAAGTATACCATGCAGGACCATTGCAGAGTCCCCAAAGGTCTGGTGGGGGGGGGAGGAACTTTGGCTTTCAAAGAACAATGGGAATTGTTTTACTTTTATAGAAATTTTTTCAAATTTATTTATTTGTAAGCAGAGGAGAGAGAAAGAAATAAGAAAGAAGGAAGGAAGAAAGAAAGAGAGAAAGTGAAAGAAAGAAGAAAGGAAGGAAGAGAGAGAAAGAAAGAAGAAAGGAAGGAAGAAAAGAAAGGAAGGAAAGAAAGAAAAGAAAAGAAAGAAAGAAGGAAGAAGGAAGAAAGAAAGAAAGAAAGAAAGAAAGAAAGAAAGAAAGAAAGAAAGAAAGAAAGAAAGAAAGAAAGAAAGAAAGAAAGAAAGAAGAAAGAGAAAGGAAGGAAGGAAGAAACAAACAAACAAAAAGAGAAAGAAAGAAAGAAGAGTGCACCAGGGCCTCTAGCTGCTGCAACCGATTCCAGATGCATGTTCCACTTTGTGCATCAGCTCTTTGTGGGTACTGGGGAATCAAGTGACAACTGCTCAGACATTTCTCCAGCCCCTTGTATAGAAATTTTGAGGGAGAGGAGAATCCACATAAATGGCAGGGCATAGCCATGCATGCCTGTAACTCCAATCCCATGGGGGAGCAGAGACCCAGGAGACCCAAAACTCCTGGATCATGAAGACTCCAGCTTTAATATGAACAGGTGGAACAGCAATGGAGCAGGACACCCAGCATTCCATCTGGCTAAGCAAGGAAATTGTGTGGGAGCACCACAGGACACTCACCCATGCATACACCCCACACAGCACGCACATGCACACAGCATTGGATTGCATTCTGAACTGTGACCAGCAGAATACCTCTAGACAGTGGGGAAGAAACTCTGAATGAGAACTTCACAGTATCCAGTGAGGTGGGAACCTGGTCAGACCCAGAGTGTGCAGGGAATGTGGACTCTTCCAAACAGGGCTCGGTCACGGGAAAGAACATTCAGGAGAGGGGTCCACATTTACAACCGACACCATGAAAATGGGAGCAACATTAGTGATACAACGACACAGGATTATGTTGGGTCACCTTGGAGCAGAGCCAGCATTCACCAGCAGACTCTTGAAGAGCCCAGAGGTGTGATCACTCTCTGTGACCATCCAGGAAGGGACACCACTGATGGGGCCTATGTCTGTGACCCCGCCTCCCAAAGGACCAGCTAGAAGCAAGAACAACCTGCACAACCTGCACAACCTGGCCCCTGCATGACCACCCAGAGGTGTGACTGACTGCCAGGGGCATGACCGCCATCTGGAACCCAGGGATTGGAGGCAGCCAGCAGGCCAGACCGAGTTCACACTCTGTATACCTGTTCACTTCTCTCCCTTCCCATTTACTCCTCCCTCACTTAATACCTAATGTCAATTCAGTGGGCCAGCTCTGCCATGCTCTCTCCTGTCTTCTCTTGGTCTCTTGTTCTTTTCTCTCTCCCTCTTTTTTTAAAAAATTATCTCTTCTTTCCTTTTTCATGTTCCTTCTCATCGGCTTTCACAAAGAACAAAGGCTGGCATGGTTTGTGGGAATCTTAACCTCCTGAGAGCTGGGACTGTTGCAAGCTATCTGACTGCATCTCTTTTTTTGTTTGTTCAGTTTTGTTTTATTTTGTTGAGACAGAGCCTCACTGTAGCCCAAGTTGATGTAGAACTCACTCTGTAGCCCCAGGCTCGCCTCAAACTCATGCAGTCCTCCTACCTCAGCCTCCCTAAGTGTTGGCATTATAGGTGTGAGCCACAATGCCTGGTCTTTGATGCTTAATTCCCTCCCTCCTTGACCCTACTGTTCTGTTTTCATTTATTTTTCTCTCTATTGTTTCTCTCTCAACCCAATATCAATCACTAGGGAATATTTTATTTGTTTGTTTGCGAGCAGAGAGAGATAGGGAGAAGAAAGACAGAGAGCATAGGTATGCCAGGGCCTCCAACCACTGCAAACAAACTCCAGATGCATGTGCCACCTTGTGCATCTGGCGGTACTGGGGAATCAAACTCTGGTCATCAGACTTTACAGGCAAACGCCTTAACCACAGAGCCATCTCTCCAGCCCCTCAATCACTAGTTTTACACTCCATTTTTTCCCTTTCCATTCAGGCCTATAGTAACTAATACATTAATACATTTAATACTATCAGTGTTCCTTTATTTCATAAATGATTAACATTTAAGGGATTGGTTTTTTATTTAATTAATATTGTATTTTCATAGTGGGCCTAAACTTTGAAGGTGACTATTTATTCTTTTTATTATTTTTAGGGGAGGTCTTGTGATTGTGCCTGGTGCCCTAAATACCAGTCTAACAGAGGCAAAAAAAAAAAATCACACCTCCAACTTCCTCTTACAATCTAGTCCTTCTTGAACATTCTAAACACTTCCACTGAAAGAATAAGCCCCCAAAATAATTTTTAAAAACCAAGACTTCACTGGTGTGGTGGTTCATGCCTATAATCCCAACACTCAATAGGCTGAGGTAAAAGGATCACCATGAATTCAAGGCCAGGCTTGACTAGAGAATGAGTTCCAGGTCAGCTTTGTATTGAGGTCCTGCCTTAAAAAATAAAGTCCAGACTGGGATTTAAAGGCTCAGCTGGTAAGGTGCTTGTGTCTCAAGCAGAGGAAACTGAGTTCTATATAAAAGAAAAAAACATAGGCATGTGGTGCACACTTGTAATCCCAGCATTGAGGAGGTGAAACAGCAGATTCCTGGGACTTGCTAAGCAGCAAATCTAACTTACTGGGTGAGTTGTAGGCCAAAGAGAGACCCTGTCTCAAAAAAGAGGGAGGCTCCCTGGCAGGAGATGAACCACCTAACACATCAGCTAAGGCCCAGGTGAAACCACAGAGAAACTGGCAGGATGAGCAAGAGTGCTGCTTCCACAGCGAGCCTGACAACCTGTGCCAGGGTGATCGAGACAATGAGGATTCCAAAGCAGAAATCTAGAAGCTAAGAGCTCAACACTAAAGTAGACTTAAGACTCACCCACCATGGCCAGGAAACTTTGCGGAAAAGGGAGAGGAAAGACCCTTGGTGGGGGGACTATCTAAAGGCATTGTCCCCCCCCCCCAATGACTGCTGCTCACACAACTCCTAGCCCTCCATCCCATGGAGCATACCATCAATCCCACTAAAGAGGGCCCGCAGTGGAATGGGGGCAGGGAGCGGGGAAGGAGAGGTACCAACACAGGACTTGTGCATACAGTTTCTACTTAATAGCAAAAAGGGATGTAGTGTGCCTGAGAAATAATACTTGAGGTTGTCCTGTGGTCGCCATATAACATACACATACACACATGTACACCTCCTCTACACACACACACACACACACACACACACACACACACACAGAGAGAGAGAGAGAGAGAGAGAGTCAATGACCTAACCACAGATTGTCAAGTCCAAAAACAAAAACACAAGATGAGAAGCCAAGGCAACATGACTCCTCCAAAAAGTATTAATCCCACAGTAATGGCCTCCAAGAATTTATTAAAAAATGATTTTAAGTGTGTTCAAATAAATCAAACAGAACATAAACTCTTGAACAAATACCAAAAGAATATGAATAAAAGGCTGAATGAAATAAGTAAGTTGAATTCTCCAAAAAAAGTATACCTATACCATATGACCCAGAGATGCCACTCCTGGGCATTTACCCAAAAGACTCCAAGTCAAAGTATCCCAGAGACACTTGCACATCAATTCGTTGCAGAGCTATTCACAACAGCTAAGTTATGGAATCAATGAAGGTGTCCATTAGCAGAGGAATGAATGAAGAAAACGTAGAATTTTTTTCATCCACAAAGAAGAATGAAATTATACTATTTTTAGAAAAGTGGATGCAACTGGATAGTCATATTAAGCCGATTAAGCCATTCTCAAGCAAATTGTTCTATGTTTTCTCTCATTTGGTTTTATGTAGATTTATAACACTATGTATATGCATGTCACGTGAAAATAGAAGCAAAACTGTAAGACAGCTAAGGGAACTTACAGGAGGTATTTCTTTACACTCCTGACTTACTACTTTCTTCTGCATATCAATGTGGCCATCAAAATTGGACTTTAAGGCCAGGGATGGAGCTCAGTGACAGAGAGCTTAACTAATCTGCATGAGGCCCTGGTCCACAGTGCTGCAGAAAGGAAATTAAGATAAGAAGGAAGGAAAGACTTATAAAAAAAGAGAGAGAAGAGGTGAAGAAAGAAAATGAAAGAAATTAGACTCTAATAGTGTTTTACAAATTATAACAATAATTCTGGCTGGAGATACTTAGTGCCTGTTTAGCATGTTGAGGACCCAGGTTTGGTTCCCAACACCACATACATACATATATACATACATACATACATACATACATACATACATACATACATACATACGTACGTACGTACATATACACATACTAGAACAATAATAATATTTCTATGTCACTTTTTGATTAAAAATAATATAGATATTTTATTACTCATGCCCATTGTCTTTAGATGGGCAATGAAA
This sequence comes from Zapus hudsonius, assembly GCA_004024765.1. Classification (NCBI taxonomy): domain Eukaryota; kingdom Metazoa; phylum Chordata; class Mammalia; order Rodentia; family Dipodidae; genus Zapus; species Zapus hudsonius. The sequence goes on along the minus strand of PVHP010020373.1, from coordinate 3,797 downwards.
TTTAAAAAGGAATGAAGACAAGAATATGGAACATTTTTCCATTTGTTGTGATTTATGGAAAATTATCTTCATAAAGATGTTATCTTTCTTATCAAACTTATAAATGAGCTTCTGTTTTGAGCTTTTTGGTAGGTTTGTTTGTTTGTTTGGTTGGTTGGTTTTCTGAAGCAGGGTTTCAGTCTAGCTCAGGCTGACCTAGAATTTGCTCAGTAGCCCAGGCTGGCCTCAAACTCATGGCAGTCCTCTGTGCTCAGCTTCTCGAGTGCTCGGATTAAAGGCATGTGCCTGGTCGGGTCTTGGTGTTTTGAGTCAAGTCCACTCTGGCCTAAAATTTATTATCCTTCTGCTTCAGCATCCCAAGTGCTGAGATTATAGGTGTATGCTACCACACTGGGAATAAAAAAGCACTTTATACTTCTTATTGTGAGTATATTATTTTCCCTACTTGTTTCTTATTCCTAGTGATATTTTACAGCTTTTAGAAATGTTCTTTTTTTAAAAAAAATATTTTATTTATTCATTTTCAAGCAGAGAGAGGAGAGAGAGAGAGAGAGAGCACCAGGGCCACCACCTTGTGGGTCTGGCTTATGTGGGTCCTGGGGAATTGAACCCAGGGCCTTAGGCACTGGAGGCAAGTGCCTTAACCACTGAGCCATCTCTCCAGCCCAGAAATGTTCTTATTTTTGCCTTTCCAATGACTCAACTAGCTGTTTAATTTGGTGCTTTTGTATTTATAAGAAAGTCATAAGAGAGTAATAAGTAATAATTATGGCAAGCATAATTATCTGCTTCCTAATTTTAATTGAAAACATTTTCAATTAATTTTTATGTATTTGGTATTTATTATGTTTAAGAAGAATACATCTATTCTGTTTTTATAGAGTTTTAAAATTAATACTGTTTGCCAGATTTTATAAAATGACTTTCCAGTGTCTACTGATATAATCTCTTTTTAAATCTAATTTCCTTGATTTTTTTTTTTTTGAGGTAGGGTCTCACTCTAGCCCAGACTGACCTGAAATTCACTATGTAGTCCCAGGCTGGCCTTGAACTCACAGTGATCCTCCTACCCCATAACTGGCCCATTTATTATTATTTTATTTATTTATTTCCGTGTGTGTGTGTGTGTGTGTGTGTGTGTGTGTGTGTGTGTGTGTGTTCATGCATGGGCTTACCAGGGTCTCTTGACACTGTAAAAGAACGCCAGACACTTGCAGCAGTTTTTGCCTCTGGCTTTTTGTGGGTAGCTGAGGAATTGAACCTAGGCCAAACAGGCTTTGCAAACAAATGTCTTTAACCACTGAGCCATCTCCCCAGCTCCTAGTTTGCTATTTATAGTGCTAAATTTCCTGACATTGAACCACTTGTACTCCTAGAATAAACATTTTAGATCACAGGTCATGATTTGGCACCCTTCTGATAAATACTAGATTTTATTTGCTAGCATTTAACTTCGAATTTATTCTCACCTTCTATAGCAAGCCTAGTATGTGTCTCCAGTCTTTCTATTTTAAGTTTTAGGTTAAAATAATATTGGCTTCACAAAACGAATCACAGAGATTTCCATCTTTTCAATGACCTAGAATAGTTTAAATAACATTGAAATTATCTGGTCTGGTCTTGAAAGATTAGATAAAATAGAGCTATGATACTTAACATGCTCTTTCCATGGCTGTCTTCAGTCACCTCTCCAGTCTCTAGTATTCAATTTATGTGTTTAAGATGAAATATTTTGATATCTATAAATAATCAATTATTTTCAAGAAAAACATTCTTTGTTGTTTTTAATTTTGAGTCAGGGACCTAATTGCTCAAACTGGCCTATAGCTCATTCTGTAGTCCAGACTGCCCTTGAATTCCTGGTCCTTCTGCTGTGGCCTCCTGAGTACTAGACTGTGGCAGCATGCCTACAAAAACATTCCTTATCCCAAAATGATTGTTTGTTTAGCATTCCATGTAAACCCTTTTCATTCTTTGGATTTTTTCTTAATTCTGTACTTATGACTCATTTCTGATGTCAGTCCTTACATAGATTCTTAGAAATTAAGACAAAATATTTTTTTCAACAAGGTAAAAACTATAGTGAAAATAAGTTGTGTAAAATGTCCTCCCTAGCTTCATGTGTTTTGAATGCTTGGTCCCCTGCTGGGGGTAATTTGGCAAAGTTGTGGAGCTTTTGGGAGGTGGAGCTTTTGGGAGGTGAAGAGGTGTGTCACTGAGGACAGATCTTTAGGTTCATAAATCCAGCCCCATTGGCTACAGCCAGCTCCCTCAGACTTCTTCCTTTCTTCTTCTGTGACAAAATGTGATGCGCCAAATGCCTGCTCTGCTCTTCTTTCCCTGAAATTTCTCCTTGAAACTATAAGCTGAAATCAACTCTGCCTCTGGTTAGGTGTTTTGTCCTAGCAACAAGGTAACTGCTACATAAGCAATGGCTAAGCATGAGTAATTTATAGGTAAGGAAATAGAATTGGTCAATAAACAAAGGCTTTTAAGCTCACTGTCACCAGGATCTCACTCTGCACTCCACTTGGCTCTCCAGTCATCGTAATCTTCATGACAAGAATTCAGGTGACACACACAGACAGAGCATTGTGTAGAAGATAGGTAGAGTTTCTTACAAAGGAAAGTGCATCACTCTCAAGAGTTGAGAATAGGCAGTGATCAAGGGGACCATTGCCATACAGCACACTCAAGATATAATAGGCAATGTCTAAACTGACCATTATACAAACCTATACTTTAGGTAGGCTGTGATGGTTAAGTTTTGTTTTCAACTTGACCTGTTTAGTAATCATGGGTTGGTCTCTCATGTTGTTTACAGGAAGGCAGCCCTCTCAGTAGGGGACAGATGTAAGGAGGCTCAGGGGAGTTAGAAAAAAACATCCCCTCCAGAGACTCAGAAAGTCAACCAGTCTGAGGAAGAGTTGTAAGACCCTGCCCTAAGGCTATATAAAAAGGGGAAGGAACTATCTTTCTTCTTCCACCCCACCTATTTGCTGGGGGGGTTTGTGTGTACATGCATGCATGCGTGTATGCATGCATGCATGTGTGTGCTTGTGTGTGTGTGTGTATGTGTGTATGGTTTTAGTGATGGATTCTTTCTGTTTCTCTGTTTGACCTGTAAAAAGGGACCAGCCTCTCATTTTGGAATTTCCCCTGGATCTGTAACTTCAATAAATCCCTTTCTCCCATAATTGTGCCTGGTTTGATGGTTCATCCCAGAGACATGTGGCTGACTACAGCATAGGCTTTTGACTATTTCTAGTCTCCCAGACAGCTTTTTCTTTTTTAAAATAATATTTATTTGAGAGAGAGAAACAAACAGAGTGAGTATGCATACACCAGGATCTCTTGCTACTGCAAATGACTCCAGACACATGTAACACTTTGTGCATGTGACTTTATGTAGGTACTGAGGAATCAAACCCAGGCCATCAGCAAATGCCTTTAACCATCAAGCCATCTCTCCCAGCCCCACAGACAGCTTTTTATGAGAGGCATTTTCTGGTCCAGATGACTGACAAGTCCATTTGAATTGACTCTTAGGGAGAAGACAATGGTATGTCCTGGAGCTCACCAGTTAGACTTGACTGGCTAGCCAGTGAGCCCTATACCATCATCTTATGGGCAGTTAGAATGTCATGTCTCCACCAAAGTCAGAGATAAGACTCAGATCCTGGGGGCTGGAGAGATGGCTCAGCGGTTAAGGCACTTGCCTCCAGTGCCTAAGACCCCAGGTTCAATTCCCCAGTACCCACATATGCCAGACCCACAAGGTGGTGGCCCTGGTGCGC
>PVHP010020372.1:0-30544 GCA_004024765.1 Zapus hudsonius | reverse complement strand
TGCTTATTGTCCAGTGGCAGCTAATAGTTGCCTGGAGAATGGAAGTATGTTTATTAGTTATGTGGCTACTATAATTTGATGATCCCTGGCAAAGAACCTCCTACCCAGGTTTATGTGAGCAATCCCAACTCCCTAATTAAACCCAGTAGGTTGAAAAATAGACAGAAAAATAGATGGCAATTAATTTTTGAGAAGTGTTTTTGTGGGAAGTAGAAGGGATATGAGAGGTTACTTTGGGGAGGATTAGATTAAAATATATTATGTACATGCATGAAAATGTCAATTAAAATTAAGGAAAATAATGTACTTGGCCAGACATATACATGAAATCAATACTACATTAAACATACCAAATATATTTCAAATAATTGATACAATATAGAATCTCTAGAATACAGTACGTATTAAAAATGTGCACTCCCCTCTTAAAAAAATATTAGAGCCAGACATTACAGTACACAGAGTCCGATATCCTACCTAGAGTCTAGTATGATGAATAAAACAATCTTGATTAGTAATTTTCTTTTAGTAAACAAAACATTCCTCTTATCTGTTGCCCCCCTTGTGTAATAATAATAATAGTTACTAATAATAACACTATATTTCTAAGATGTATAATAAATGGATTGCATAGTATCTTTTCCTGGACTCAGATACTCTAGGTCAAAGCTGTATGCTGGTACTGACTACCTAAAACCAGTCATGTTTTGGCATATTGTTGCTATTCTAACTTCCTATGACATATTCACTATTCCTAACGTCAAAATCTATCTGAAATGCCATCCAGAAAGCAGAGTGTATCAATTAATATCTTTCAAAGCAGTAAAACGTGTGGCTCGCTTTGGCTCAAAAATGGCAGTCTGTTGAAAGAGAGCACTGAATAAATGAGGAGAATAGTAGAATTCTCACAGCTGAAGGGCAATTTGGGCAGCTGGTATGATAGAATCAATGAACTCTGAGGGTGATTGATCAATTACTCTCGTTTTTCCAGGAACCCCTTTTACTTCCTGCTGATTTAGCAGCATGATGAGACAAAAATGGCCTAGGGCAATCCTGATATCCAATTTAATAAAGCCATGACCATGCTTCCTGGTGGTAACATTTCTCCTTTGGGAATATAATTAATTTATTGAGCCCAATATTATAAGGCCAGAGGAAAAACAAGCAGTTTAGTAGGTAATTTGACTTTATAGTGAGAATTGAGATCCTCTTTCTTGTTGAACCCAAACATTTTAGTAACAGGAGAATGACTCATTTACAGTACTTGCTCTGGAAGGCGTAAGTGCCACCATCAAGGTGGCATCAAAACCCACATTATTGTTTTCATTAAGATTATATCATAAACAGAACATGTCAGGATGTTTCATAATTTCAACAAACATCTGACTTTGATTTGTAAAACATAACATTGCACCAGGAAATTGGTGGGTGTGAGTCAAGAACTGAAACTTTTCACCCCAAGAGTTGGATGAAACTGATCTAGGACCAGTTGGATCCTGGGCTGGGATCCAAATTCAATAATAAAGAAAAAAAATAAGCTTAGAAAGGAGAGGACACATCTTTCTGCTTTCTGACTAGATATATGACCCCTGCCACATGTTCCTGTCACCATGTCATCCCTACCAAGGAGGAATTTGAGCCAAAATGAACCATTCTTTCTTTAAGTTGGTTTTATCCACTATTGTCACAACCACAAGGAAAATAACTAATACAGTCGGTAGAAGTTAAACGGTCACTCTCAGGGCCTAGAAGCAAGATTTATTTTTCTTTTCACAGTAACAGTGTTTCTGTATACCCCAAAATGTAATATATACCTAAATGTTTAAGTTCTGATCTGTGATTCACCTCAACAAAACTGCCCATAATTGTAAGAGGAGAGACCACTCTGAAAGGGAAGGCTTTAATCAGAGAAAAAAGCACTGAGCTTTGGGCAGTCTCCCCAGAACGGAGAAAAAGCCACCTGCAATGGTCAGATTTGGGATTATAAGGGGATGGGAGACTGGAAGGGTCTATGGGCCAGTCAGAGTCATGCAGGTCAAGTAGATCCCAGGTGAGGATCAGTCTCAGCATGGGGGAAGGACGGTCCCTCTGGCCACACAGAGATTGAGCAGGTTGAGAATTTTGTAAGGTAGGCTTTATCTCCAACCCCTATTGGTGTCTGGTTTAGATGTTCATACCTCTCTTGAAGCTAGCCATACCTGTTCTGGAATTTTCTTCAGGGGAAACTGAAGTCCTTTGGGTGGAATCCATTTTGGGACCAGAGTGTAGACCTAACCATTTTAGAAATGCACCTTTAAGTAAAAAGTTGAGTTTCTGAGCATAATAGTATAACATCTAAGACCACAGGTACAATCCTTGCAAATTTATATGTATCCCTTTGAGGAAGCATAGAAATAAAAGATAACCTATTTTTTAAAATATTATTAATTGGCTTATTTTGCAAGCAAAGAGAAAAAGAGAGAGAGAGAGAGAGAGAGAGAGAGAGAGAGAGAGAGAGAGAGAGAGAGAGAATACCAGAGCCTCTTAGCCTCTTGCAAACGCAAACAAAGCCCACACTCATGCACAACTTTTGCCATCTGGCTTTACATGGTTACTTGGGTACTAGGGAATTGAACTCAGGCTTGTAAGGTTTGCACAACAAGCACCTTTAACAACTGAGCCATGTACCCAGAAATTATTTTTAAGGCTAAAGAGATGACTCAGCAGTTAAGGCATTTGCTTAAATGACCAACTGAATGGATTCCCCAGTGCCCAGGAAAGCTCCATGCCCAAAATAGCACATGTGTCTGGAGTTCATTTCCAGTGATCAGAGGCCCTGGCATGCCCATGGACATTGTCTCTCTCTCTCTCTCTCTCTCTCTCTCTCTCTCTCTCTCTCTCTCTCTCTCTCTCTCTCTCTCTCTCTCTCTCTCTTTCTCTCTCTCTCTCTCTCAAATACATATATAAAATATTAAAAATATTTTTCATTTACCCCAAAAGGGCAGCCTACTTCTCCTCTTAAGGGACTCTTTGTGAACTAAGTTATATCCAGGACATTGCTGTGAGCTGAGCAATTGGACACACTCTCAGAGACTGATACTGTTATCGTTTGGACAAAGATATTCTATCCCTCCTGCTCTTCTTCTCACTAGAGTAGTTAAGATCTTCTCTGACTTCTGTATCACATGTTTCCAGGAACCCTAGCAATAGAGTGTTAGCATCCCCTGCGCCTGGACTGAGAACACTGTCAATCATTGCCTTCACATGTTACCAAAGCTTTCTCAGTTTAACTACTTAGTTGAGTCAAGTAATATTTCTTATTGTTTTATATTTATATATCCCTAAGAAGCAATAATGGTAATCCCAATTAAAGGTTTATCTTGAGCATTTTTATATCATTGGTGAATGTCTCCTTAAAACTATGTAAATTGGGCATTTTATTATTATGTTGCTTAATTGCTGTAATTATTTATATACTTAGTAATTTTTACAGCTATGTATTACAATTATTTATTAGAATCTATAAATCTTATATTAGCAATACATTTCAAATTTTGATGAAATGAAATTCAAATATTCCTGTTATTACTGACTTCTGTACATTGCTAAGGTTTTCTGTCCATCACTGCATCAAAATAGTAAGAATAAATATATCTAATTTATTTATTCTTTTTACTATTATATTTTATTTTGTTATGTTTTCTGAGGTAGGGTTTCACCCAGGCTGACCTGGAATTCACTATGTCGTCTCAGGGCAGCCTTGGACTCATTATGATCCTCCTACCTCTGCCTCCCAAGTGCTGAGAAGAAGGGTGTGGACCATCAAGCCCAGCTTTCTAAATTATTTTGTAATGTGAAGTAGTGAATAAAGTAATTTTTCCTTCTTAAATTTTTTCCAGTGCATTTTAATGAAAACATTTTGATTTTAACCATTGAAAACATTTGATGACTATAGAAAATGAATTTATTTGTTAAATTTAGATATGGTTCTCTATATGTCTTCTGACAACCTTTTGGATTTTCTGTTAATAACCATGTCACTTGGATTATCGTTGTGTTAACAGTCCATATGGACATGAGGTGATAAAAATCATTTTATTCTTTAGTTGTTTAGGCCTGTCTTTATCATCAAGTTAGTAAGTGACAAGGACCAGATTTCAGTGTTGCTAGGGAAGAAAGACTTGGTTTCTGTAATATGGGCCATATTTATTTCTATAAATCTTGGGTAAGGATCAAAGTTTATGTCATCAAGGAAGGGTGGAAGCTCAATTAGAAATCTAGGCCATAACTTTCCAGGGAAGAAAAGAGATAAGGAAAAAAAATCCTGATTTTCTTTGTAGGCTTAGTAACATTTCTCACCTTTAATCAAGGGAAAAAAGGCTCACTTTGCAGTTCTGTGACATAGACTTTGTAGCCAATTTCTGTCTCCATCAATGTTGGGTATCTTGTCAGTTGCTCTCCACCTTATTATTTTTAAGTCATCTTTCATTAAAACTGAATTTCATTTATTTGGGTAGACTAGCTAGCCAGCAAATACTGGGAATCCTCCTGTCTCTACCTCAACAATACTGGGGTTACAAAAGTGAGCTACCACATGGAGATTTTATGTTGGTGTTGGGACTGCAAACTCTGGCACTTTCCTCATGGTGCCATCTCTTTGACCTTCATATATGGTGATTTGCAGTACTTGGTTTCATAATTGATTTCTCTCAAATATCCAGTTTCTGCTAATGTTCTCATGCCTTATGAGGGATTTAGAAGATCTCTTTTGAATAGATAATATTGACATTTTCCAATTTTATGCAAGTATTGTGAAGTTATTTATAGTTTATTTTGCATGATTCTTGAGCAAGAATATACTTCTATTAACTTTATTTGCTCTTTATATTACACTGAATATGTAAGTTTTTGAAAATATTTCTTTGGTTTTGCTTTTTGAGGCATGGTCTTACTCTTCCAGAGGCTGGCCTTGAATTCATAGTGATACTTCTACCTGAGCTCCTGAGTTTCTAGGATTAAAGGCATGAATTGCCATGCCCAGCTGAATATCTAACTTTTTAACATCTTTTAAAAAATATATTTATTTATTGTACTTATGCTGGGTGCACTTGCAAATGTGTGCCAGTGTCTCTTGCTGCTGCGAACAAATTCGCATTCATCTTTTTGTGAGTAACTAGAGAGTTGAACCCAGGCGGGAAGGGTTTTCAAGCTAGTGTCTTTAACCACTGAGCAACCTTCAAGCCCCTCTTGTCATATATCCAGGTAACATCTGAATGCTTACTATTGAATTGGTCATATTCAAATTTTAAATTAGGATTTTTTTTCTTGCTTTGATCCAGTTGTGTATTAGGCTACTGGATAGGTAGCTTTATATTGTCTCATTCTGTGAAAATCATTCCAAATTATCATGTTTTGTACAAAAGTACATATGTTTGAATGTTCTAATAATCACAAGAAAACTTTGAGCACTTATTTTATATAGTTTTATATAATTTTGGAAAAGCATTTTAAGAATATTTTCTGATATATATATATATATGTATTTATATATTATATATATATATATATTTATATAATATATATATTTATATATAACATATATATATGTATTATATATTTGCAGTGACAGAGAATGAGAAAGAGAGTGATTGGACACACCAGGGCCTCTTGACACTGCAAATGAACTCTAGATGCATGTGCCACTTTGAGCTTCTGACTTTACCTTTGTACTCAGGAACTGAAGCCAGTCCAGAGGTTTTGCAAGCAAGTGCCTCTAACCCCACTGAGTAATCTCTCTAGACCCTATTTTCTGAAAATTTAATAAAAATTAATTAATAAAGAAATGCAATAAATGCCAACATTCTTTTTTTTCTCCATTTTCTCTTGTATCCTTAGTAATAGCTCCATACCTTGTGGGATATTGTATCCTGGCTGTGAGCTGATGCTACTCTCAGGGGAGTCAAGTTACACTGACTCGCTTTAAACATTTTCAACCTATCATATTTGAATAATTATTTATCATGTGTATTTACTTGTTCAAAATGACATGCTTCTTTGTTGGCTCATATCTGCCTCAGGATAGACCCAATGAAACCACAAATAACTTCTTCTTCCTCATAGATTTGAAGATAAAGTTCTAAGAGGATGATGAGAGAACCCTCTGCTGGTGCTCTGGTTTATGAAGTGGGGGCCATAAAAAATAGAAAGGTAATCAGAGCACCTGCACTTCTTTCTGAAAAATATTTAACAAACGTTTTCCTATTTCTTTCAGCTTGTTCATTTTTAATTGTTACTATTGGTTTATGAAAGGTTGAACTCTATATGCTTTCACCCCGTTCCCCATTTCCTGAGGACCCTCCTCAGTACAATTGTTCATATGGAACCATGGAGTCATGAGACCTGTTATTCTCTGTGGGGTACTGTGCCTCAGGGTATTCTTACTCTGTGGTTCTTAATATCTTTGGACCCCCCTCTTCTGCAATGTGCCACAAGTCATTACGGGGCTGTTAGTAGTCTGGTTTATTGTTGACTTCTTAGTGGCCTCTAGTATTTTGCTTTAATGAGTTTTGATTTCCTGGCCTCTGGTTGATGTGGTAGTTATGGGATATGGGCGTCTCATGGTGGGCAGTCAGCTCTCTTTTCGTCTTGGGTTGGTGGGTCTTGGATCTCCTCAGTGTTATCTGTTATCAGTAAAATAAAACAAATTATCCAACTGAAAGTGACAGCAGCTGGATTAATGGTGGTATGAAGAGTTATTTGAGAGAATTTTTGGTGTGTAAGCATGTTCTTATCCAGAGAACAGTGGAAGCCTCTCTCTGGAGTCTTTGATTTGGTAACATATTTCTAAGTCAACTGGGAAGCTTAATGATTTACTGGAATTTGAAACTGATGGAGAGAGCAGAGTCATGTCATGCCTGTGTTGGGCTTCTCTATTTTGAAAGTTCTGGGCATACATTAATAAGCTATCATCTTCTATCTCATAATTGCCTCAAATAGTTACTTAGGCTCTTTAGCCAAATAATTTGAGGTGCCCAGATTATTTTTACACTGGCATGCTAGTCTGCAGTAATGGGAACTCAATTTGTGAGCAAAGAAGTTGAATACACAAAGGCTTTGCCAACACATTGATGTGTCAACCACTGGTAAATAGCCTCACTTTTGTTTCCAAAACTGACATTCTGAGATTCAACCACAAACAAAAGTCACTTAAAGTTGCTGATGGGAAAGTGTTAATATCAAACCTAAAGGCTGCAGAAATGTTGGAAGAAGCAAGGTCAGAAAATGCTGACAGTGAAGGGTGAAAAAAATCTAGGTGAATTTCAGGAAGCCATCAGATATCTCAGCTAGAAGCTCCCAATTACTATCTTGGAAACCAGTGTAGTGAGAAAGTGGCTGTGAGAAAAGCTCATTAATTGTCTTCGACCAGCAATGGAGCAGGTGAATCCCCAGGGCACTTTGAAATGTTGCAGTGAAAATTCCCAGCAGCTCATTTGTCTGTTTCTGACTGTCTCTAGAGAAAAATGGATTCCCCCACCTTTCTGTCTTCCAAACTCATTCAGGTGTCTCTCCCTGGCCAAGTATCACATGGAAACAAGAGCATGAGTTTGAGAAATGAAGGTTTTATGAAAAGAAAAGAGTCCAAGTTGATAGGAGCTAAAAGGTTACCAGGAGAATTCAATTGACTTCATTTTACAAATGAGGAAGTCCTCTGCCCTGGTTTGTTGTCAGTAAATAAAGAGACATTTATTTACCTTATTGTTGGCACCATTCCTACACTCATCGGCTACGCAACCCAGAGTCTGAAGTGAGGGCCTTGCCTTGCTCACTGTGACAGTCAAAAGAAAGAATAAACACATTTTCAGGTGTGTCCAAACAGCCAATAAATATTTGTTTGAAATTTTCATGAGTTGACCTATTTTATTCTGATAACGTTGCCTCTTTTTTAATGAAGCATACAGGTAATGGGCTTCATGGCGGTGTATCCAGACAAAGATGTCATCTCATGTTTCTCTGATGCTCTTCTTTATTACTTCCTTCCGTGTCCTTCACCATCCCTCCTGCCTCATTCTTGCTGGCCCCCAATAGTCCCAATTCTGCTTCCTGCCACATGTATCCCATCCCTCTCTTCTTGTTTTCTGTCCCCGCCTTCCTCTCAAGATCTTCTTTCTACTGTCAGCCCATGTACATGCACATAGAAATCCAAACGCAGCATGTGAGGGAAAGCAGGCAGTACTTGTTTAAGTCTAACTTAAGAAACGATCTCTAGTTGTATCCCTTTTCCTACAAATGTCATCATTTCATTTTTCTTTAGGGATGTATATTTTTCATGATATTTATGCATCATATATTCCTTATCCATGTATCTATTGATGGACTGACCAACGCGATTACATGAAATTCAAAAGCTTCTGAACAGCAAGGAAACCATTACCAGAATGAACATTCCACAAAATGGGAATATTTGTCAACTCAACATCAGATAGGTGATTAATAACTAGACTGTATAAAAAAACTGCAAAAAATAAATACCCCCAAGCCAACCAATCTATAACCAGGTTACTTAATTGACTAGCTGCTTTATTGTTGTGAATATATATATATATATGATATATATTTATTGTTATCAATGTCAACCTTCTCATTACTGCAACAGAGAACCCAACCAAAAGCTGCTGGTGGGAGGAATGGGTTTATTTTGGCTTATTAACTTGAGGGGAGACTCAACCAAGTCAGGGAAAATGTTGGCATGAGCAGACAGAAGTCATCACTTTCTAGCCAATGTCAGGTGGCCAACAGCAACAGGAGAGTGTACCAAACACTGACAAGGGGAAGATAGCTATAACCCCTATAAGACGGCCACCAACAATACAGTTGCAACAAGTTTCCAGTACCCAAACTGCCACTTGATCAATTGGCTTTAGAATTTTGCGAAAGTGCAGATTGTGGTAAATTGAATCTGTTGTGACTTGGTGATTTGAATGAAAACTGTGCCTAGGTGTTGGGCATCAATTATTGGCTCTGCTACTGGGGGCACGGAGAATAGAGGGTTAAATGTGTATGAGGAGGTGAAACCCCGGGCATTTCCCAGCTCCACCCACCCTAACTCCCACCTCCATGGGCTGGCCACCGAAACCAGCATTTCCATCTCAGCAGGACTGGCATTGAGCAAAACTTCCTTGTACCCATCCCCACTTTCCAGACCGTGGCTAGCATCACGTATTTCCCGCCACTCTTAGCCCTCAAATGAGGTGTTCCCAGGTTGTCCCCACCCACATGACCTATCCCTGTGCAGGCTGCCAACTCCCCACCCCCATCAACCAATTACCTTTTCCCTTCCCATTTCCCATGCCCCACCCTATTTTTCCCTACATAGTGTAGGTCCCCCAATTGAATAAAGAACCACGTGGATATACAATACACATCTGTTCACCTCTGTGTCCTCCTATCCCCCTACGATCCCCCCAGCTCTGTGGGCCCCAGCCCTGAGACAGCAGACAGCGGACAGCTCAGCTCCCGGTTCCCTCCACTTCTCTCTCTCTCTCTCTCTCTCTCTCTCTCTCTCTCTCTCTCTCTCTCTCTCTCTCTCTCTCTCTCTCTCTTCCCTCCTCCGATGGCCCACTGCACCAGCGGAGGAGAGAACCACATCTAGGAGCGCATGCATTTACATTCTTGCTAAAAGAAGTTCTGAAAAAGGAGTCTCTCTGGAAAAAGTGGGTCATTGAAGCTGGACTTGACTTGCTATAGGCTTGTTTTACCTTCTGTTTGTGCTGTGTTTCCTGATTGTTGCAATACAACATTGTGATGAGCTGGTGTGGGACAGGCTGGCAGGCACTCCTTCCTTAACTTCCCGCCATGAAACTTCCCCTTGTTACTATTGCCTGAACATTAACTCTTTCTTTCCCTAAGTTACATCCAGACAGTCATGACATGAAAATGTAACTGACATGATGCAGGGTGTAAGTCATAGCATACAGAAAGAATGCAGTTGAAAAGCAGCAAGTTTAACATTCAGTCTACAATTAATTTCTGCTTCTCTCTTTCTGGAGCTTGTGTGTGTGTGTGTGTATGTGTGTGTGTGTGTGTTTGTGTGTGTCTTTGAGAGAGAGAGAGAGAGAGAGAGAGAGAGAGAGAGAGAATAGTAATGCATCCATTCTCAATGTGACTGCCTTCTTATAACTCAGCTAAAACCAGTCTTCAGTTACCTATTGAAGAAGCTATGTCTTTAGTAGCTCAGCGTTTGCTCATCTTTCTAAATGAATGAAACCACCTTTGTTCTCTACATTCCAATGTTATGCCCTAGTTTCTACTTAGGTTTTCCATCACGAGTTCCACACCAAACATTGAATACACCAACATTATCTGCATCATGATATCTACTCTACTTATTGATATCATCAGAATCAGTTAACATCCTGAGTTATATTTTGATTTTATTTATATGTCATAAATTGCATTTCAATAATGCAAGTTTGAACTAGAAATCTCTCTGTATTCTCTTTACATTGGTATCAAACAGGTTACTGGGCCAGATGACTCAAGGCCATCTTTTTATTATAATTATTAATATGCTACTTGGAAAACTATATAAATTAACAAGTTTTACAGTGACACTTCATAGATGCCAAAGTGATGGGGAAGAGATGAAACCCTCTGTATAGCCCAGGTTGGATATGAAGTTATGATCCTGTGGTATCAGCCTCCTGAGTGCTAAAATGACAGGTCAGTGTCATGGTGTGAGGCTCACCATGGTAACCTTTATAATTATAAATTACAGAAACTTTCTTCTTACCATTGGAGGAATCAGATAGTTCCTCTTGGGAACTCTTATCTTTCTCAAACTTATCTTTCTTCTTGACAGGACTGGCGAGAAGGCTCCGTGGGCAAAGTTTTTATGCCAGCATGAGGACTTTAATTCACATTCCCAGAACCCATGTAAAGTCAACTGTCAGTCAATCTCAGAGTACGGATGGCGACGTGGGAGGAAGAGGTCGAGGAATTTCTGGAAGCTCATGGGGCGGCTCATCTGACATAAGTATCAATGAACAGCACAAGATCCTACCTCAGATAAGGAGGAAAGCAAAGCCTGATATCTGAGCTTGATTGACATCTGCATGTACATAATGACGCTCACATAGATAATGCATACACACATCATACACAAATATAGACATACACAAAGATATTACAAATTCTTGATCTATTGTTAGAAAAATATAATGATATTTTACCATGTTGAGACTTCTACATATCTGGGAAAGGAAAAAAAATGATTGTTGAGAGATATGAAAATTTGGGAGGTGAAAATTGGCACCAGAATTCGTAACTGTTCGTTTTTACATATAATGAAGATTTGGAGGTGGTCTGACCTGAGCGGGTAATATATAAAAACCAGAGAGTGAACATCTCTGAACTTCTGGGATAAGAAAGGGCCTGGACACTGGTTAGAATAAAATGTCTCTATGGTCTTTTTCTTCTTAAGGAATTTAGAATGAAATATCTTTAGGTGGATTCTTACCTTCTTTGCACTTCCCTCTTTTGCAATGGTTCCTGAGCCTTGCAGCTGGTGATGTAGAAATCTTATTAAAGTGTGTTTTTTGTTGTTATTGTTTTTAATGAAATGTTCTTTGTCATTTAAATGACAGAAAATATTATATACAGAATCACTTTTCAGGAGGATTCATACTGTCAAATTTAAAGTCAGGAGTGAATAGTGCTCTTCTTAACCAAATAAGGACAATGGATTTGTTCTGTTTCAGAACTAATCTATTTGTGAGTCAAAAATTATACTTTTTATTCTAATGTGCCTTGGGTAATTTCATTTAAACTAAGGAGGGAAAACATTTATTTTGTTTATACTAAGTGGTTAAAGACATAAATGAGAGTAATAATGTCCAGGCTGATTTCTGATATATGAGAATTTTCCAGATCTGATATATCATTTATTAATTTCCATCAGAAAGCATTTGTTACTGTTGAATAATTCCAGCATAATTTAAAATACTGAATTTATTAAATTATTTTACAACTTCTATAATTTAATCTTCTTATATTGCCTTGTGAAAGGGTGGCCTTAATAACTTCTGATTTTTAGAATTAATTACCTTATGCATAATTTGACATAAAACTTGATAAAATTAATAAATCTATACGGACACTTCAAAACAAAATGTATTTTCTATCTAGGTAGAAAAAAACTTGCATATTTTTCTTCTAGTTCTCTATTAATTAGATCACTTTCTTTAATGTACTATCCCCTTCATATCTATTTTAGTTAATTAATTAATTAATCTTTATTATCCATAGTTAGATACACTGAATGAGCAAATTTAACTTCTAATTTAAAAAATTAAACTATATAATATTACATAGATTAGTTTGAGAAAATATGTGATGTTTTATAATGTTCAAATTTTCACTTTGGGTTGTTCTTTAATGTTAAACTTACTTATTATTTTTAATAAGCCATTCTATTGTGAAACTTTTCTGTTTCAAGAGAACAATGAGCATTTATTCATTTAGTATAAATTATTTACTATATGCCAAGTACATATATAAATAAGAACAAAGAATAGCCTATGCGGTATGCTGAGAGAGCTCTTGGCAAATGCTTGGTTTGTCCTGCAAACTGGCAGACCATCATGGCTGGAGTTTGGAAGTTAGAGAGACATTTAGAAAATATATAGCCTGGTCCTAGAGAGGGGCCCAACCTCAGAAGGCTTTGAAGGCTTAAGTTCTAGTTTTACTTTATGCATAAGCTTAGATGTTTACTCTGCCTATTATAATTAAGGAATAATTGTTATATACTATAGAGAAACAAAACACAGAAGCAAGAAGAATATTTATGATCTTGTGGTTCAAATATGGCAATCCACATGAGAGAAAAATGAATAAAATAAATACTACAGAGGTAAATAAATATAAGCTACATTTTAAGAACCCCTGAAGTTTGTAAGAAAATCTAAGTAAATATTTTGACCTTCTGTATATATGGTGAAATCATTTCAGATTGATCAACCTAAGATTATTTATGAAGTGTTCTTGAAGTGAAAGAAGAAACCCAAAACCCATCTCCAAATGTATGGCCCTCCTTCTTTAGTGATATGTAAATACCTAGGAAGACAAAAGTCTGTTTGTTCCAGAACTATGTTGTTGCACCTAGAGACCTAAGATGAGTCCAACATTGTTGTGGTTTGAGTCCCTTCTGGAAGTAAAGATTATTTGCTAACATTTTGGATTACAGCTGTTTACCTAGCCCAATGTCTACACATCTCAAGTTATGTGAAGTTGTATCTAGGAAGTTGGGACTTGTGGGAGGCACATGGCAAATTTCCATAGTTAGGATGAAAAAATTACTAAATACATTTTTAAATGACTTTAGTGCAGAATCTCTCCAGAGTATACATTATTGTCACTAATTAATTCCTATGCATTTTTCCTTTTGGCTAGATGCATTGAAATTATTATATTAAAATATATATATCATGAACATTCATTTAATCATGAGTACAACTTGAGGATTTATTTCAGGGTAAACATATTTTGTAATATCCTCCTTGAACAGCACATACTGTAGTGTCAGAAACATAGAAGTTCCCATTGAACATGCTTATTCACTTCTCTTTCAAAGAACGTTGAACTTGACATGAAATAGTACACATTAATTTTCTTCTTTATTAAGCCTTCTGTACATCAAATATGACAAACATTTTAGAGTCTACCTTCTACAGCAAAATACAGAACCCCAGCTATATCAATATTGGCTTTTCAGTTCATTTACACTGTTGCACATGGTGTATCTGCCTACCAGTTTGTCTATTATCTCTCAATGTATAACTGGATAGGTTTTGACTTTTGATGATATCATTACTGTGACTGTTTCATATTTGTTTTCATTCTTTTGACAGACTTGACCAAATAATTATCTCTGATCTATATTCTCAAGTGAGGAATTGCTGGGCGTATGATTATTTGTCATACAGTGCCCAAAATGGTTATCACTTTACGAACTTACAATGTCTTCATCCATGTGGGGAGTTCACCCCATTCTACCCTATCACCAATGCTTGATATTATTAGTCTTTTTAATGCTGGTATTATTATTATTATTATTATTATTATTATTATTATTATTATTATTGTGGTCTTATCTTCCAGGACTTTGAATACATTATCTCTCTCATGACGATTGAATTTGCATAGATCTCGAGTGTCTCTGTGTGCCTGTATGACATGATTAACACAAAATACATAAGAAATGCATCCATCTCAGAATGAAAAACTATTTGAAGCAGACACAAAAACTATAGGAAACAAAAGATATAAATACACAAGTTCAAATGGGATTTATCAAGCTTTAAAGGTTCTACACACCTGGTGCAATCAGTGCAACTTGAAAGGATAGCCACAAAGTGGAAGAAAATATTTCAAATTATACATCTTAAAATTTGAAAGTGGGTAAAACACTTAACCATTTATATAAAAAGAATATATAAATGCAAATGTAAGTGCATAAAATCAAACTGTTATATATAAAAAGATGAATGATATCACTATTCATTAGGTAAATAGGAAGACAAACTAAAATACACACATACACACACACAATGGCATACATCCCACTCCATTAAGAATGGCTGCTATCAAAAAGAGAATACACCCTAAGTGCTTTAATACACCTGGTAACAACGTGAATTAATGCAAGCATCACAGAAGAAAGTATGGGTATCTCCCCAGCAACCCCCTACTGGATAAATATCTCACGGAAATTAAACAAGTTTGTTAGAGACATTTGCACTTCCACATTCATTGCAGAACTATTCAAAATAGCCAAGAAATACAAAGAGTCTAACTGCAACTCAGTTGAGGAATGGATGAAGAAAATGGAGTAGTGCATCCCACTCCAAAAGAGAATGGAAAACTGTCATTTGATAGTGAAATTGATGGAATTGAAGATTGCTATGGTTTGTAAAATAAGTCAGACACAGGATGGTTAAGTGCTGCATCATCTTACTCCTGTGAGAACTCGAAAATGGGGCTCCCATATTAGTTGAAGGCTTAGTGTAGGAGGGAAAAAGTGTGGGTTATCAGTGGATAATAAGTTATAGTTAGAACAGGAGGAAGTCCAGGCTGGCTATAGTACAACAGGGTAAGTATAGATAAGTCAGTGTGTGTCAAGCACATTGAGGCAGTGAAAAATTGTAACCAGGTGCAGGGCCTGGTGGTGCACACCTTTAATCCCAGCACTCAGAAGGCTGAGATAGGAGGATTGCAGTTAGTTCAAGGCCACCCTGAGACTACATAGTGAATTCCAGGTCAGAACCTACCTCGAAAAACAAAAAAGAAACAAACAAAAAATTGTAACCTGTGTGGAAGAGAATTTTATCTAATCCTCAAGACCATGTGCTGCTGTAAAGCTTTAGACATCACTCTCAAAATGTATAGCCTGTGCATCATCCTTTCCATGAGAAATCCATTATTATGATAGAAGGGCTTGAGGCTTCTTTTATCCTGTTGCTGTCTTTATAAAGCACCTGAATAAATGAATTGTGACTGTAAAAACACTTTAATGCATGGTAATTATTATTTCTAGGAAAGTAATGCAGGGAGGATGGAAGTAATCTTGACAATGTTTTCAAATGTCTACTTAAAATGAAGGTTTACACGAATCTTCAAAAGAAACAAAGTCCATTTGTCAAACATAATGTATTTTTGTTCTCATTGGCAGTGTTTGGTTTATTCATGTCTACGTTCTTCACTGATATCTATGTTATCTTTTTAAAGTGAAACAGTCTGCTTTCTAAAACACTTTTCAGAGAGTGGGAACTTTACCTGTTTTAATAACCAAATTCTACATAGGGTAGAATATACTTTATAAAAAAGGTTTAGGGACTGGAGAGATTGCTCAGTGGTCAAGGCGCTTGCCAGCAAAGCCTAATGATCCAGATCCCATGCTCCAGTACATACATAAAACCAGATGCACAAAGAAGAACGTGCATCTAAAGTCCTTTTGAAGTGGCAAGAGGCCCTCTTGCACCCGTTTTTTTTTTTAAATCTCTCTTCTCTGTCTGCTTGCAAGTACATGAATTAAATATTGTTTAAAAAACATAGTAAATTCTGTTTTATTTTCAGCATCTACCATATTTTTGATTGAACAAAATATGCCTAAGATGATAAGGAAAATTGATTCTTCATGTAGAGGATGTAAGTTATATTATGTGCAAATTATACATTTTAATTAAATTATTTTTTTCTATTAAGGCCAATATATTTCAAATTATTTTTTACTATAAATATTAATTGTTCATTTATAACATAAGCATAAAATCAATTTATAAAAGAATTTCAAAATGTCAAAATTTTATTTTATTTTTTATTTTTCTTTATTATCCATAATTAGATACACTTAATGAGCAAATAATGTGTTCATGTTCCCAATTCCCATATTTCCTTCTTCCCTGTCCACAATCAGCTGGATATCCTTCTCTATTGGCAAATTGGATCAGTCCAAGGGATAGGGTGTTACGAATAGCCTGGGAATCAACTCAGTTCCACCCCCCTTTATATGTTGTTACTGAGGGGGGCCATGTCTCTGGATATTCTCCTCCACCACGGCTCTTACAATCTTTCCTCCCCCTCTTCCACTCAGTTCCCTGAGTCATGGTGGGTGAGTAGTAAGGCTGCTTTATTGTTGAGGTCTTAGGGGGTCTCTGTACTTCTGCTTTAGATTGTGTTGAAAATCATTGGTGTCTGTCTCACTGGCTTATCCTGGGTTGATTGATTGGCTCTGGTTATAGGTCTCTTATCCCACCACTCTCTTTGGGTTCCATGTAGAAACTCCACTGTAAGTCTGGGGTGGCTCATCTCTTGCCAGGAAGTCACCCATTCACCCTGAGATCCCAATTCCAGTTAAGGGCTCCTTGTCACGGAGTGGATTACTTGGTCAATTTAAATGCCACTGATTGCCTCCCACAGGGTTTGGCTCCTCCATTGCACAAGTGTTTGTATCTTGGTTCGCTGTTCTCTCCCAGTAGGAAGTGTGTTCAGCCTTCTCATGTCAGCCGACTGTATTTCATGCCAGTGGTCTTTGTTTACTCCAACTGTCATTCCCCTGGCAGCTTATTTAGTGACTTTCAGCACTGCACTTGCTATCATTTTGGGACTGGTTATCATTCTGTACCTTGGTGCTGATAGATGGCTTTCTGTGGTTTCTTCAGCAACAGGATCCTAACTCAGGCCTGTGGTGGCCATTCAAGAGCTTTGACAGAATCCTGTCTTGTATTGGGGACCTCATGGATCACTTTGTTCAACAGCTCAGTGAGAGAAGGAGCCAGTGACTGGGACCAGGAGTTGTCAGACTGATCATTTTTTCACAGGCTTCGACTCTCTCCCCTTCTATTCACTGTCCCTCTTGCCAGAGGATGCCCACTACTTGCTCAATAGGTTACATTATGTACATGAGGATTTTATGATTTTGAACAAATTTTGGTTTAGCTTCATGTTTACGTCACTCCCCCCTCCCCCACCATTTCTTACCACTCTTTCACAAACTCTCAATTCACCTAACTTGTTTGTATAGAGTTTACTGTTAACCTGGTTAGGAACCACATATGAGGGAGAATATGCAGTGTTTGACTCTGTTCTTTTGTGAGTTCGCATAGTAATATCTGCTCCAAGTCAGACCATTTTTCTCTAAATTTTGATATGTCATTTTTCCTTTCAGCTGAGTAAAATGCCATCGTAGATGTACCACAGTTTTGTTACCCATTCCTCCATGGATAGACATTTGAGTTGATTCCAATTCTTGGCTATAAAATAGCCAATTTAATTGAGCTGCTATAAACATAGCTGCACAAATATATCTGTCCTGAGGTGTGACACAGTGGTAGTTTGAATAATATCCCCAAAAGAATTAAGGTTTATTAAAATTATTAATTGTCTCCAGGCTTCTGGCTGGAGGAAATGTCACTTTGGCCTAGCTTCCTGAGGATTAGTACTTTCTAATTTGGTTGTAAAATACTAGGGATAGATATGCAAAAGAAGAGCCTGAACCAGGTCTGGAGTCCTGCATTTTGTGAATTACAGTGTGTTACAGTGAGTGTGCTTGCTTGCTTCTAGAGGTGCTGTTTCTCTCTCTCTCTCTCTGCTTGCTCATATAAAAGGGAGCCAACCTTTCCTTAACTTCCCCTGGGTCTGTTACTTCAATAAATTCTTTCCTCCCCCAAATCGAGCCTGGTTTGGAGATTCATCCCAGCAGCATGTGGATGACTATGACGTCTTGTGGATAGATGCCTAGTAGAGGGATAGTGGGGTCCATTGGTAGTTCTATGTCCACTTTGTTCAGGAGTCTCAACAGTGCTTTCCATAGTGGTTGAACAGGCTTGCAATCCCACTATCAGTGAATAAGGGTTCCATTCCCACCTACATCTTCACCAGCACCTGTTTTTGTTGGTTTTCTTTATGACTGCCATTCTGACTAGAGTAAGGTGAAATCTCATTGTAGTTTTGATTTGCATTTCAATGATGCTTAAGGATGCTGAGGACTTTCTTAAGTGAGTAAAGGCCATTTGTCTTTCCTCCTCTGTGTATTCTCTGTTGAGATCAGTGCCCCATTTTGTGAGGTGGCTTTTTCAGTTTTTATTATGTATTTTTTTGAGTTCTCTGTAAATTCTGGAAATTAGGCCTCTGTCTGAGTTATAGCTGGCAAAAGTCATCTCCCAGTTTGATGGGGTCTATTGGCTCTGAGTATGGTATGTTTGTCTGTACAGAAGCTTTTGAGCCTGATGAGGTCCCATTGTTTAAGTGATTGTTGCACTTTCTGGGCTGTTGTAGATTAGCTCAGGAAGTTTTTCCCTACTCCTATCTCATGTAGAGTTCCGCATACTTTTTCAGAATGTGCAATGTTACAGGGTTTATATTGAGGTCTCATATATTTCGAGTTGATTTTTGTGCATGGTGAAAGGAGTGAGTCTATTTTCATTTTTTTTTTACACATGTTTATCCTATTTGTCCAACACCATTTGTTGAAGATGCTATCTTGGGCACATTGTACATTGTTGGCACCCTTGTCAATGACCAAGTAACTGAAATTAAATGCATTAAGAGCTGGGTTTACAAGTCTATTCCACTGGTCTATCTTTATGTTTTTATACCAGCACCATGCTGCTTTAGTTACTATGGCTTTGTTTTATGTTTTAAAGTCAGGGATGGTGATACCTACTGAGTAAGGTTTATTTTTTTTTCTTAGAATAGTTTTAGCTATCTGAGGACTTTTGCCCTTCCAAATAAATTTTGAGATTATTGTTTCTATGTCTGTGAAGAAAGAGGTTGGAACTTTTTTTATTGGCATGGCATTGAATATGTAAATCGCTTTTAGCAGAATTGCCATTTTTACTATCTTAATTTTCCCTATCCATGAGTATGGAATATCTCTCCATCTTATCACGTCCTCAATATTTTCCTTATATAAGTCTTTCACAACCTTTGTTAGTGATATTCCAAGGTATTTGATTTTCTTTGAGGTTATAGAAAATGGGACAGTCTCTCTGATGTCTTTTTCTGTCTGCTTGTCCTCTGCATATGGAAAGGCTACTGATTTTTGTGTGTTAAATTTGTATCCTGCCATGTTGCTAAGGTATTATTCACCTTCAAGAGGTTACTGATACTATTCTTTGGGTCTGATATATAAAGGATCATGTCATCTGCAAAGAGGGATAGTTTAATTTCTTCCTTTCCAATTTATATTACTTTTATGCCCTTCTCCTGTCTAATTGCTTGGGCTAGAACTTCAAGAACTATGTTAAAGAGCAGTGGTGAGAGTGGACACCCCTGTCTGTTCCTGAATTGAGTGGGAACTTCTTGAGTCATTCCCCATTGAGAACAATTTGTGTTTTAGGAGTTTTATAAATTGTCTTCATTATATTGAGGTATGGGCCGTCTATGCCTATTTTTCCAGAGCTTTGACATGAAATGGTGTTGAATTTTGTCAAAGGCATTCTCCGTGTCTATTGAGATGACCATGTGGTTTTTGTGGTTGAGTCCATTAATGAGGGGGGATTACATTTATCAACTTGCATATGTTGAACCATCCCTGCATCCCTAGGATGAAGCCAAATTGGTCAGGGTGAATAATATTTTTGATGTGGCATTGTATCCAGTCTGCTACAACGTTGTTCAAGATATTTGCATCTAAGTTCATCAGGGATATGGCTCTGTAGTTCTTTTTTTTTTTTTTTTCCCTGTTGCATCCTTGCCTGGTTTTGGAATCAGGGCAATGCCAGCTTCATAGAAGGAGTTTGGAAGCCTTCCCTCTTTTTCTCTGCCTCTAACAAGCTTCAGAAAGAGTGATTTCAGCTCTATAATGAAGGCTTGGTAAAATTCAGCTGAGAAACCATCTTATCCTGGGCTTTTCCTTTGGGGGAGGTTCTTGATTACATTTTCAAATTCTGTGGATGTGATAGGTTTATTTAGAGACTTTATCTCCTCTGGGCTAAGCTTTAGTAGTTGGTAGGTGTCCAAAAATTCATCCATTTTTTTCCAGGTTCTCTAATTTTATGAAGTAGAGGTTTTGGAAGTATGACCTGATACTTCCAATCTCTTAGAGGTCTGTTGTGACCTCACCCTTGTCACTTCTGATTTTCTTGATTTGGGCCTTCTTGTTTCTTGATGTGATTAGATTGGCCAGGGGTTTGCCCATCTTATTAACTTTTTCAAAGAACCAACTCTTTTATTTATCTATTTTTAAAATTGTTTTCTCATTTCCAATTCATTAATCTCAGCTCTGATCTTAATTATTTCCTTTCATCTTAAGCTCCTATGGTTGAATTTTTCCATCTGTTCCAATGACCTCAGGTGTGTGGTTAGGTGATTAATTTGAGATCTCTCTGTCTTTGTTATGAAGGCATTTGGCGCAATGATTTTACTCCTTAGGACTGCCTTCATTGTGCCCCACAGGTTCTGATAGGATGTGTTATCATTAGGAATTTCTGAATTACTTTTTTTTATTTCTTAGATGACCCAGTCATTTTTCAGAAGTGAATTGTTCAGGCACCAGTAGTTTGTTTAGTTTCTGAATCTTGTCCCATTGTTAATTTCTAGTTTTAATGTATTATGGTCTTATATGATGCAGGGGTTACATCAATCATCCTAAATTTGTTGAGGGGGAATTTATGACCTAATATGTGGTCAGTTTTGGAGATGGTTCCATGCACTGCTGAGAAGAATGTATATTCTCTGTCTTTGGGGGGGGGTATACTGTTTTTCTGTTATCTGAAGCTGGTCAATGGTGTTACTGAGCTCTGTTATGGCCCTGCTGACCTTCTGATTGTATGATCTGTCTAGAGATGATAGTGGTATATTAAAGTCTCCTACTATGATGGAAGTAGAGTCTATTTCTGTTTTGTTTTTGAGTCAGTTTTGCTTTATAAACTGTCATGCACTTTAATTTGGTTTGTACATGTTAATCATAGTGATATCTTCTTGTTAGATAATTCCCTTCCTTGATGAGTAAGAAGGGGCCATAATTATCCTTTTTAACTAATTATGGTATAAAGTCTATTTTGTCAGAAATTAATGTAGCCACACCCACTTGCTTTTTACTTCCACATGCCTGGAAAACTCTTTTCCATTCTTTTACCCTAAGGAGATTACTGTCTTTAGAGGTAAGGTGTGTTTCTTTAAGGCTGCAGACGGAAAGGTCCATTTTTCTGATTCACTCTGCTAGTCTGTGTCTTTTTATAGGAGAGTTAAGGCCATTTATATTCAGAATTGTAACTGTGAGGTTTCCTTTATGCCCTGACATGTTGTTGGGTTTATGGGGATTGATGCCTGTGCTGCTATTATTAGCATACTTAATTTGATTACCATGCATGTCTCTACTACTCTTCTGAGGTAGATTGCTTGTCTTTTCTGTGTGGAATATCTCTTGTAGAATCTTTTATAAATTTGGTTTGTGTTCAAATAATCATAGAGCTGGCTTATTTCATGGAACACTTTAAATTCTCCATTTATTATGAGTAATACCTTTGCTGGGTACAGTAGTCTAGGTTGAAAGCCATACTTCTTTAGGCCTAGAAGAGTATTATTCCAAGCCCTTCTTGCTTTCTTTGTTTCTAATGAGAATTCTCAGGTAAGTCGGATTGGTTTGCCTTTATAGGTGATGAGTTTTTTTTTTTCTCTTGCAGCCTTGAGCATTTTCTCTTTACTTTGTATGTCTGACATATTAATTAAGATATATCTTGGAGAATTCCTCCTCAGGTCCTGTCTGCTAGGAGTCCTATGGGCCCCTTGAATGTTGACCGCACTTTCTCTTGTAAAATAGGGGAAGTTTTATTGAATAATTCTCTAGAAAATATATCTTATGCCTCTGGCCTGGGATTCTTCTCCCTCTGGAATCCCCATGATTCTAAGATTAGCTCTCTTTATGCTATCCCAGAGATCCCTCATATTTTGTTCACATGATTTCTTAAATTGATTGAAACCTATGGAATCCTTATTAATTCTGTTTTATCTTCGAGGTCCAAGAATCTATCCTACAGGTTATCAACTCTGGAATTTTGGTTTCTGCTATATTTTTGTTCTTAGTCTCCAATTCTTTGGTGAGTTCTAATTTCCAGTCCAGTTTTGTCTTTGCTAAGGTTTTCTGAAAACCATTTTTAAGTTTGGGTAAGTCCTCATCAAACTTAATCAATTGATTGTCTAGCTCCTCCTGTAGTTGGTTCACCTTCAATTCACTTAATATGTTTTCGAAGTTATTCATATTTCTCCATTAAATTCAGTCTGAGGTCTATGCTTGTGTTAGCTTCATCTCATTTTTGTCTTTTTTCATAGTTTCCATATCAGCCATTAACTGTTTTATGTTTGCATTGAAATTTTGGTCAGGAATTATGTTATTGTCTCTTAATCCCTTTCCTGCTCCATTGTGGGACTAAGGGTTCTGTGTTGGGGAGTTCCACCTTTAATTTCTTTAATTTTTTTTTTTGACTTGTGGTCAAACTAGATTTGTTGGGTAAGTGATGAGTGCTCTGTGTGCCTGAAGGTTTTGGGATATCGTTAGCTGCTGTGGTTATGAGAGTGCTAGTCCTTCTGGGTTTGTGTCTGTTATGTGGTATAATATAGAGGTCAGAGTTATTCTCTGTCTGTGGACTCTGCTGTTTCCTGTTACTGAGACTTAGGGGTGTTCAGGGTTTATCTACTTGCTTCTCTTTCCTGTCAGAGTCCCTGATGGTTGGCTTGTAGTGATCCCCCTATTACCCCCCAGCAGGTGTTGGCAGGTGCTAGATAGTGATCTATTGGTGGCTAGTTGGAGTTCGAACCAGGCCCCCTGGGGAGTGCTGTTCAGCATGCCCTGCTCCCAGTGGAGTGATCACTAGGTTTGAACAAAAACAGAGATCAGTTATATCCGGGGTGTCCTGCCCCCAGACAGGATCAGATCTTTACCCAACTGGATCCCCCTGTACCTGATTGGTTAGACTTGGAGCCACCACATAGGCCCCTGTCCCCAACTGGGTTGTAGCAGTAGACACAGCCCCAGTGCCTCACACACAAGAGCCCAGTGATTGATTATTCACAAGCCTGCAGCAAAAGAATGAAATCCACAGTCTCCCCATTACTTTTCCTGCCCTAATTGCTCTAGCATTCCTATACCTGTGCCATCTTTACCCTGAAGGACTTTCTTAACCAGGAAGGACTCTCAACATTTTAAATGCAATTTAAAAATATGTTTTTACAAGTACATTTGCAAAGTATATACTTTTAATGTAGTATACACAGGTATATCTAGGATTCATTTTCTGTTTATTGTACATCTCCTCATCTACTTCTGCTTATAGAAGCACTATAAAAATATGTATGGAGATTCATCCAATACTTAACACAGTGGTGCTATATTACTCATAAGTCACAGTATAGAGTATATTATCTCAAGGGAATAATGCAAGTATATTAAGTATATGTTTGTGTTCTTTCATTTTGCAGCACTGTTTACAGAAGATGATATATGAAATTTCCCAATATGTCTATCAACTTTTGAAGAAAACCATGTATCAAGAGATGTGGTTTATACATATAACGGAACACTACTCACCACAGAAAGTTGACATCCTTTTATTTCTGACAACGTAGATGATACTGGACATCATATTAAGTGGAATACTTCAAGCACAGGAAAACTGCACCATCTGACTCATATGTTGTGAGGAGTGGAGCTCATAGAAGTTGATAGTTGGTCACTGTAAGAGACTGGGAAAAGGAGCAGAGGAGGAATGGGAAACGATCGATTAACAGAAACTGTGTTAGCTGGTTTGTATTTTAGTGACAAAATTCCTAGGAAAAGCAAATTAAAAAAAAATGTCTGCTTATCTAAGCTAGTTCAAGGCAACTTCATTTATTTGGAATATAATCTGCCCTAGTTAAAAGTGCTTATATATAAATAGTAGAATGTAAAAACAACAAGTTTTTAGGCATAAACATAAGAAAATGCTCATGTCTTCATTTAACTTAAAAAGCTGTAATAATTAGAAAAATTGAAAGACATATATTATATCTGAGAAAGACCCTCAATTAAATCAAATGTTTTGTTAGATACCAGAAGCCCCTTTGCTTATATAAAAGGAAATTTCTCTTTGGGTTATTCTTTTTGAGCACATGCAGTTTAAGCAATTTATGCCTGAGTTAATGGACAAGACGTTTTGAAAATGATAGTCTTGGTTTTGAACATGGTCTTAGTTGCCGTGTGTGAGAAGCTAAGTAGAAAATATTTTTATTTAATAAGTTTTAGGTTAGGGATTTCAAATTCCTGATCGTCCTTTAAGTGATGAGAAGATTTTTTTGAGCAATAATTTTAACAAATATTTATCTGATTTCAAGAGTCATTGTACATCTGGGTAAAATGGCCTGTATAACCAGAGAGCCATTGTGCATTAATTGGCTTCATTCCATTGTAAAGTATAAACTGAGAGAAGTGTGAAGAAACAATTTTTAAGAGTTAATAAGAGCTGGCAGGAGCAAAATGACCTCAGTGATCAAGTATGTGATTACTAGATGCCAAAGGAAATTGTAATAACCTGGCTATAGCACTTCTGAGAACATTTAAAAAAAGCAAATAAAAAGGCAAGAACACTTAAAAGGAGGCTTTTAAAGGTGAATACTGAGATGTTACCAATTAAACCACCACACATAGAGTTATAGTTTGCCATCAAATTCATATGTTTTTAGCAAAGAGATTTCTTGTCAAAATGTCAGACAAAATGTTTTGATCGAGGGATAAAATATATTATTTCATGATTTAATGTGTTTTTCTCTTTATTTTTCATCTATCATTGATGTGCTACATTTGTTTGCTATCAGAAATTCATCAAAACAGAGTTGTTAATATATTTTCTATATCAATATCATTTGTAGATCTGTAATTAAATATAGCACTTGGCTATTTTAATAGTAAAATAAACCAAAGACAATATGATATAATATGTTAATTTTAAACTATCCTAAAGATAGATTTATGTTTTTTCATTTTAAAATGTTCAGTCTTACAATACCAACACCGGGATATTATGGATGTACTTTCTGGTTTATTACCATCACTGCATGCTGTCTATGTGAACAGTGACTTTTACATTCATTGTGATTATATTTAAACAACTTTTATAAAATGGATCCTGTTGCTTCTTATATTAAAAATATTCATATTCTTAATTACTCAATGCTAAGTTAATTGCAATGTTTTAATGTTCCCTAGCTTGTTATTAGATTAAACTTTACTTCTATGAGGTGAGTAGAAGGTATGAAGTGCTTTATTATACTTCCTACTGTGCTCTGTTTCTCTCCTACTAAACCAGCAAAAACAATGGCATGTACAAAGATTGATATTCAGTACCATGGATCACTGAGTAATTCTATAAAATGTGGCTGATATTTGACCTTATAAGTAGATGAAGGTTCAAGTTCACACCATATTTTTGTCATATATATATATATATATATATATATATATATATATATATATGTGTGTGTGATTTTTTGAAATGAAAAGTATTCTAATAATTGGGTTTCATTAATTTTTTCTTTAGATTCTTTATTCAAATTCATAACCAAATTAAACTAAACAAAGTAAAATTTAAATTCAAGACTAAACTATTATATATATATATATATATATATATTTCATTCCTTAATAAGTTGTGTTTCTCAGAAGCTCAACAGTGTATGTCATTCATAGAATTTCTCCTTGATGCTGTTGATTTTCATTTAGGTACTGAAGTTGTAGAATTTCCCTGTTAAAATATACATAGAAGATGATAAGAGTAGTAGAAAGAATGTAACATATGTCTGCCTTTAACTCAGTTTATTTCTACATTCATTAGTATTTTCTTTATCAAGTCAGAGACCAGAAATCTAGGGTCACAGGGAAGGAAATAGATGAATATTAATGAGAATTTGAAAGAAGTAAAATTCCCAATAGTGTGTCATGCAGAAATAAAGGCCTTCATACACTGCCCAGGGAGAGTGTTGTGATCTCTGCAGCACAGTGGAAAGACAGGGTTATCCAGAAATCACTATTTTCTATATGAAAATTTTGTCATGGTAGAGTTTTATCAAACAGGATATAATTTTTCCTTAATAAAATACATTTGAAATCAGTAAGGATGGTAGCTTCACATGGTCAGAGTTATAAACTATTCAAGGAAATACATAATCCAGAATTTTAATGTCACTAATTCAAGTCAGACATGATTACAATTTCTAATATGGATACTGATTTTGAAACAAGCCTTGTACCATGCTTTTCACATTTTACTTCTTTCTTGCTCACTCTTTATCCCCTCCCCCTCTCCTTTTTTGTATCTCACCCTTTAACTCAAGTTGACCTGTACTCAAAACCATCTATTTCTCTTACAATGTTCTAAGAACACAGTACATATATTAGGATTACATAATTGCTTTCAGAACATCATTTCAAAACATTTTATACAATTAACTATATTCTAATAATTACCTGGTTGTTCTTTTATTATTTTTTTCATTTAAATTCATTACTCAAGATTAAATTAAGGTCTAGTTAATCAAATCTATGAGGATGAGAAAAAAGCATAAATTTTAAAATGATAGCTACATGAGAAACCATAAGCAAGACTATGGGATATCATACTCAATGATGAAGGCAGACATGCATTATATAAGCACAGAATTTGCACTTTGATAAGTGTTGAAGAAAGGTTTTACACAACACTCTAGGATGGCTTAATAGTTTCTCCCTGCCTATAAACTGCAGATTACTCATCCAGTTTTTAAAGATTATATCCTGAAGGAAATAAACTGCATCATATTTGAGCTCATTACTTCTCTAATATATCTGAAGGGATGTATTCAAAATCTTCAGGGAAACTTGCGGAAGAGGGGGTGGAAAGAATGTAAGAGTCATGGGGGGCAGAATAATCAATGCATAAGAGGGAATGTCACCATGGATTCAATGACTTTATCTAAGAACCTATGTTACTGAGCATATTGTTGTGTTAATATATGTAATTTTAAGCCAATAAAAACGTTAAAAAAAGAAAGAAAAAAAATCTTCATTGCTTAATGTTTCACCTCATATCATCTTAGAACCATGAATGAAAACTGAAGTGCAGTGACATAACACTTGGAAAAAACACACAAGATCTAAGCAAAGTAGCTTTTTCTCTATTGATAGTGATTCTGTACAATCAGACTTGTAGATCTCCAAATAGGGCTTAGAGTGAAATCATGTCTGGTCAATGCTCTTTTTCCCAGAAGAGTTAAGATGACCTATGATAGATTTAGCTATAACTCTGTTTGTAGGGACTTAAGTATAATTTTATATTTTCTGAATAAAAATTTGTGGGACAAAGGACTCAGTGCCTATTGGTTTGTGCGGATTTACTTCTGTTGGAAATTACTGGTCACCGCAGGCCTGCTCCTGTTTGTACATTCTGTGACCATTTTCTATATTCGGTCACCATTTCAAGGATATTTGCAGTTCACAAATGTGTCTGCATTGCTTTTGGTATTTATATACACACACTTAAAATGTCACCTGGAAAAATTGACTAGGCAAGTGTCTCCTGCATATATCATTTCCTTGTTAAAATTTCTATAATTATTTTGAGGTATAAAATATATCTAGTCATAACCTGAGGGAAACTCAGACAGAGCCTGCCCTCTCAGAGGGGGACATCTCTCCCCAAATGACAGGCATATCTGTCACACAGTGAAATGATTTATCTCCTGTGATTTCATCCCATAAAGACGCCCTATACAAGGTGAAGTGATAATTTTCCTCAGCGTTAACATGTCCAATGTCTCATTTTTCATTCTAGTCCTTGTGAAATGACATCGAACACTAAATTGGGAACTAATTTTAGTGGTGAGGTTTGGCTGCCTGCCCGATTCTCTGGGAAAACAAGCAAATTATCTGCACTTTTTAGTTGTAGAAGTCAAAGGACACCTGAAGCTGACAGATTTTTTTTAAATCCACACTGCAAAGCCAATGGAAACGAATACATTATAAAAATACTGCAAAATGATATTTTGGACAAACTTTAATTAAAATATGCTAAAATGTTACATTCATGAAGCAAATAGCCAGTGTAAGATATAGAAAGCTCTTAAGCCAAGACGACTAAGTGCATGGGGCAGGCACAATATGAAAATAGTCAATTAGTTCTGTGTAATTTAGGAAAACAAGTAATAGTAATTCTCAGTAAAAAAAAAAATGAACTGGTCATAGTACTATCATAATCTTCTAAAAACTCTAACTACTTTTTACTCTGGTTTCTCTTCAGATCGTATAAATCTTTCGCCTTTTACTAAAAACTCTAACTACTTTAAGATAGAACTTTTTTTGTATTATAAAGGGACATGGTGATTTTGTGCAGAACTTCCTGGAACATGAACTTCAACTTGAGAATGTGAAGAAAAAAATATGCAAATTATTTTAGTTAGATTCTTGAGTGCACATCCTGTACCAAAATTCAGTCACAAAAATAGAAATAAGTAGATGTTCTTATTTCAGTGATGGAGTCTCAAAGTCATGAGGCAGGAACAATATGTCCTTAAAAACAAAGGAAATGGAGGCTGTGGAGGTGTCTTAGCATACAAAGTGTTTGCTGCACAAGCGTGAGTACTAGAACTCAGAACCCCAGTACGCATGGATTTAGATAATCCCAAAAACACCTGCAGGCAAGAAAATGGCAGATATAGGAAAATCTACCGGAATATTGGGGGCCTTCTTGTTCTGATGGCCAACTAAGAGGATTGCCAACAACTTGTACTGTGTAAGGAGTCTCGTCTCGCAAGCCTCCCCCACCAACAACATATGGAGAGATAGGTATTTCATGCCCCCTGATATGGGGATTGTTCTGTAATAATTTATGGCTTCTGAACATAGCATTATCCATCCCGACCAGATAATCCTACCTTCACTCTCTCTTTTTATTAACAAAGAAGTTTTCCATGTG
Source organism: Zapus hudsonius (assembly GCA_004024765.1). Taxonomy (NCBI): domain Eukaryota; kingdom Metazoa; phylum Chordata; class Mammalia; order Rodentia; family Dipodidae; genus Zapus; species Zapus hudsonius. The sequence goes on along the minus strand of PVHP010020372.1, from coordinate 1,094 downwards.
GCTTTTTCTTAGCTTGGTTGTCATTATTCTTCCTTCCTTCACTCTTCTCCTCCATTCCCCTCCTGTGACCCCGCAGAGACCTTTCCTCTCCCAATATTCCACTTATATATCTGCTGTTTTTTTTTTCATTTAATTTTCTCATTCTTTCCAATGACAAAGGTGGGTTGATTATTGCCCCTAAATGTTTTATAGCCCTCGATTTCTGGAATTTGGGATTGGCCCATATATGATAGCTATGACTTGGCAGATGTTTTATGTAAAGATTTGATATGCAGAGATCACACTAGATCAAGAGTGTGGGTTTCACATAGAATTACAAATGCCCTTTAATGGGGGCGGGAGAGTGAAATTTCGTAGGCAAAAAGGAAAATATATGTGGTATACAGAAGAAAAGACAAAAATCTCGTGCTCTGTTTTACATGTTGTAGTCAGCCACACACCACTGAGATGAACCTCCAAACCTGGCACAGACATAAGAGGAAGGGATTTATTGAAGTTACAGATCCAGGGGAAGTTATGTAATGGAAATGGAGGCTGGCCCCCTTTCATGGGTCTAAGCAGAGAGAGAAACCATCACCATCACCCATACACAGACCAGCAAATGGATGGGAGGAAGGAAGAGAAGAGATTTCCTTCCCCTTGAGCTTCTTTATTCCTTCCTGTAAGTAACCTTGGACACCCAACCAATATTACTGTAGATTACTAAATAGTCCAAGTTGACAACAAAATTTAACCATTACACATGTGGAACCTATGTTTTTAAATAATCTTTGCATGTTTGAATTTGTGTGGGGAAAGAGTACATAGAGGCCAGGCAAGAAAACAAAGTAACCCATGAGAGGACCAAAAGAAAAAAAAAAAAGGCCTTAGGGGAGAGGGTTCTGTTGGTTAATGAAGCACAAGAGATTTTAAGATGGAAGGGGATATTTCTAGGTTTCTCAGGGTTTAAGCAGTAGTCATGGGCGTGGGGGGAACAGGGAGAAGAATGAGGAGAGAAGAAGGATGTTAGGGGAAGGTCAACCAAAGCTAAGTATTATGAAAATGTCGTAAGGAATTCAGTGTCATTATAAACCAATGTTAAAATTAATTTAAAA
>PVHP010020371.1:0-30467 GCA_004024765.1 Zapus hudsonius | reverse complement strand
GTGGTCCAGCTGTTCTGGGAGACCCAGGCACTGGTGTGGAGGCAGTGGACAGGGGTCCAGCTGTTCTTGCGGATCCGGGTGCTGGTGTGGAGGCGGTGGACAGTGGTCCAGCTGTTCTGGGAGACCCAGGCACTGGTGTGGAGGCAGTGGACAGGGGTCCAGTTGTTCTTGCGGATCCGGGTGCTGGTTTGGAGGTGGTAGTCATAGGTCCAGCTGTGTTGGGGGATCCAGGTGCAGATGTGGAGGTGGTAGACAGGGACTCAGCTGTGCTGGTGGTTCCAGGTATAGGAGTGGAGGCAGTGGACAGGGGACCAGCTGTGCCATGAGATCTAGGTGCTGGTGTGGAAGCGGTTGACAGGGGTCCAGCTGTGCGGTGAGATCCAGGCACTGGTGTGGAGGCGGTGGACAGGGGTCCCTCAGTGTTGGGGGATCCAGGTACTGATGTGGAGGCAGTGGACAGGGGTCCAGCTGTGCTGGGAGATCCGGGTACTGATATGGAGGCAGTGGGCAGGGGTCCAGCTGTGCTGGGAGATCCAGTTGATGGTGTGGAGATGGCAGACAGGGGGGCAGCTGTGTTGGGAGATCTGGATGCTGATGTGGAGGTGGTGGTCATAGGTCCAGCTATACTGGAGGTTCCAGGTGCTGATATAGAGGTGGTGGGTAGAGTCTCAACTGTGCTGTAGGATCCAGGTGCTGGTGTGGAGGTGGACATGGGTCCAGCTGTGCTGGGGGATCCAGGAGCAGATGTGGAGGTGGTGGTCATAGGGCTAGCCATTCTAGAGGTACCGGGTGCCAATGTGGAGGTGGTGTACAGGGGTTTGGATGTGCTGGTGCAATGGCTGTCTTCCTTGCAGCAGAGCACACGGATGTGGTAGTTAAGGCAGGTCTGGTTATCTGCCTGCTTGCTGTTTCTACAGATGAGCCCATAGTCCACATCACACTGCACCACCTGACCCAGCTGCTCCAAAGACACGTTGGGAAAGAGGACAGCCTCACACTCGATGTCCACAGGCTCCATGCAGAGCTGGCCACCTGTTTCTACAATGTGGTAGTAGGTCTCTATGTCTCCCTCGTAACGGCCAGGTTGAGGTTGGTCACTGTCTATCCAGTCTGTCCAGGTGCATTTCAGCTCGCAGTCTGTGGAAGTTGTTTCTGAGGTTGTGGGGGCTAATTCCGTGCTGTGGGTGCTGGTGGACATCCGGGATATGACCTGAGCTGTGTCTAGAGCAGCGCTAGAGTGTCCAGGCATGGTCTGGGAGGTAGAGGTGGGTGAGCTTCTAGTGAGGGAGGTGCTTGTGGCTGAGAAGGTTGGGGTGGTGGATGCTGTGTGAAAGCTGCTGGAGGACAGGAAATGCCCTTGTGAGGTGGATACGGTGGTGAGTACTGGGATGGTGCCAGAGGACCCTGCAGTCCTGCTTGTAGTCAGGGCCCCAGGGATAGGCTGTGTTGATGTGTGGAGACTGGTGGTGGAGGCTGAGGTTGTCTTGGAGAGGGTAGAGCCAATATGGGTGGTGTTGATGGTTCTCGGGGAGCTGGTAGCCTTGGTGGAGGTCCCAGTGTGGAGGCTTGACGTGGGTGTGGTTGAGGCTGTGCTGGGACAATGGCTGTAGTCGTCACAACAGAGCACACGTATGTTATAGTTAAAGCACATGGTGAACTCGCCCATCTGGTCCTGATTCCTGCAGATCAGACCTTCCTCCAGGGTACAGTTCACCACCTGGCTGATCTGGTCAATGCTCACTGCGGGGTAGTTCTCTGCCCGGCACTCGATCTTCTCTGGCACCTGGCACAGCTTGCCCCCAGCAGCTCTGATATTTTCATAGGTTTCTATATCTCCGTCTGCCACCCCTGAGGTTGGGAAATCCACATCAAACCATTCTGTCCACTTACACTTGGGTTGGCAACGGGTTGTGCCATTACTGGTGGCAGCCTCCATTGTCGTGCCAGATGGCATCTGTGTCTTTGGTGTGTTGCTCTCGGCATGGGAAGCTGATGGCTGGTTTATGCTTGTTGTTGGCACCAAGCTCATGGTTGGGAGCTTTGGGGAGACAGTGCCTCCTGTGACAGTTGGTGTTCCTGTCGTGCTACCTACTGGGGTCATCTGTGTTGTCATTGTGACCAGTGTGGATGGCTGTGGGGTCTTTGGCAGGGTTGTGAGTGTTGGTAGGACTGATGAGGAGCTGCTGGTTTCCGCGAAGTCTGAAGGAGCCACGGGGCTTCCTGTGGTGGCTGCAACAAGGGTGGCTGTGTGGCTGGAGGATGTTGGTCCTTTGGAGAGGCTGGTTGTGGTGCTGGCTGAGGGAGCCCCGGTGACCCTTGAGCTAGTCTGGACATGCAGCTTTGAGGTCATAGCCTGAGTAGTGATGGGGGAGGTCACCCATGTCATGGTTGTGGTTGGCAGCACAGTGCTGGTGGGTCCCTGGCAGTGGCTGACACTACAACACAGCACACGGATCTTGTAGTTGAGGCACATCCGGAACACGCCTTCCTGTTCACTGTTGTGGCACACCAGACCGAAGCGAACATCACAGTGAACTCGCTGATTCAGCTTGTCCAGGCTCCAGCCCGGAAAGTTCTGAGCCTCACATTGTATGTCCAGCGGCTGCTCACAGAAGTCTTCCCCAGCATCCCTGATCTTATCATATGTCTCAATGTCCCCTCCGGCTCGCTCAGATTTGGGGTAGTCCTTATCAAACCACTCTGTCCACTGACATCGAGGTTGGCAGGTAGTGGTGCCCAAGGTTGAGGAGCTGCTCACTGGGTAGGTGACTGTCATAAGTGGTGAGGTAGACCCGGTCTGGGAGCTGGATTCAGTGGTTGGCCGGGAAGTGAGCATCCTGTGCAGGGTGGTCTCTTTCACTGCTGTGGTCCAAGTGGAGCTGGACAGGGACCCAGTGGGTGCTGTCCTGGTGGTGAAGGTAGGCAGGAAGGGCTCTGTAGTGGTCCTTGGCTGGAAGTGGGTGGTGCTAGTGGACAGGGAAGAGCTGCAGGGCACATGGTCACAGCATAGAACCCGAAACTCATAGTTGTGACAGAGTGGGGGGCTCTGCTCGCTGTTGAGGCACATTAGCCCCCTGGATAGGTCGCAGTCCACCTTCTGACCCAGCTCCTGTAGGGGCATGTTGGGGAACTGCTCCGCACGGCACTCGATGGCGATGGGGGCCTGGCACACTGGGTACCCCCTCTGTCTCAAGCTCTCAAATAGTTCAAAGTCCCCACCTGCTATACCAGGCTCAGGACGGCTCCCATCATACCAAATGGACCAGTGACAGACCTCATGAACACACATGGTAGAGGCAATGGGAGTTGAGCCTGTGTGAAAGGTGTGAGAGGGCACTGATCAGCTCATAATCCTTAACATGCCCTGCTGGGGGCAGATGGCCCCTCACCTGAGGACCACTTAAGTTCCTGGCTGGGGGAAGGGTCAGGGATTAGCTGTCAGTCTCAAGGGAGCTGGTTAACTGGGGTGGGCTGCACCAAGGGCAAGATGGAACCTGGGAGTTTTTATGGTCCCTGAGGGCAGCCCTATCAGCCATTGCACTAAAACCTCCAGGGAGACCCTAGAGGAGTGAGAATCTCAGACGCCAGGTAGAGGTCAGGTAACTGGCAAGTGAATCAGCACCCAGGATGACTATGGAGCCAGGGACCCCTGTCCAAGAACCCACTAGAAATTTCATTGTCCAAGACATGGCCAAGCCTCCCCTTGACTTGCATGATGGCTCAGGGGTCAGGGAATTCTTGATAACCAGACTTACCTGCTGTGGAGAAGGGGGCTGAGGTGGAGAAGGGGGCTGAGGTGGTGGTGAAGGTGAATGGTGTTGTGGACGAAACTTCAGGACATGCCTCAGCCATCCGTATTATAGTTCCATTGTCTCCACAGATGGCCATTAAGCAGGCACCAAGGCCATCAGTGGTATTGTAGACAATGTCCTTGTAGTGGTATGTGCGTCCCTCATAGGTGCACATGCAAGCTAGAAGTGACAGATACTGGCTTAGCCACAGAGCCTCTGCCTTACCTCCATTCCCAAACCAACAATCCCTTCCTTACCTGTCACATTGTGAGTACACTGGAGGCCACCAGAGGTACAGTGACTAGAGAAGAGAAAGGGACTCTGAGGGCCTGTGTGGGAAGTCCCCTCTCAGACCTGGTTCCCAGTGTCTCCTGCCCTCCCCCAGTTGGCCCCATGTCTCTGCTCCCTCCTCCTGTCTGGCTCCCCCCTCACCAGCTCTGGCAGTTCTCAGCTGTGGGGACTTGTGTGCCAATGTCATGGTAGTTTCCATCATCATCATAGCAGCCACATTGGGCCACACACTTCATCAGATCCTCATTGAAGAAGGGCTGGCTGGCTGGGCACTTTGGATAGCAGCCTGCAGAGGACAGGGCTCACTGACTGACCTTGCATTCTCCTAGGCAGATGCTGTGATGCCCGACCCCCAACCAGCAGCATAGACACCTGAACACACTAGGCCTGTCTTTGAGGGCCTACCCTTGGGTGGAGGGCCCAGAGATCATCACCAGCACACTTCACCCTCACCTTCCAGGCCGGGCAGGTCAACCAGGCAGTGTCCACTGGGATTCCGGCACGTCTTTAGGCAGGGGGCTCCACAGGGCTGGTAGTGCCACTCGCACTCCCCTTGGGGGTTGTAGTAGTCGCAAAACAGAGCTAGACACAGAAGGTAGAGCTAAGGATGCGTCTTCCAGGCCTTCTGATGGGCTGGACCCAGATGGGTAGGTGCCCTCCATGGTTCATTTCCTAGCCCAGCCCCTGGAGTTCCATATTCTGAGAACTATTTCTTTTGGAGCCATTGTTAGGGTGACACAGAGCCTTGATTATGCACATGAACGTGCAGACACATGTGCAGGTATACACACATCAGGGATGCCCAGGACCTCCAGGCTGGGACAGAAATGCAGAGGCTGCCACCCACTTCAGCACCACGGACAGAGCCCCACTCACGGCAGATGTCTGGCGTCCTCCAGGATACACACACGCCCACATCGTGGCAGGCCTGGGCATAGGCAGCCACAGCCGTGCAGAAACACTCGCAGTCACCTCCTGAGTCGCAGGCACACGCGTCACTCACACAGGCCTCATAGTATTTGGTGGAGTCAACCTAGAATGGTGGAGCCAAAATGCCACTCAGGGAGAATAGCAATGTCTTCCCAGGGCAACAGATAGCCAGACCTGGTGGGAGGGGAGTCCTGGAGGCAGCCATAGTCCAACCCCCCACACTGTTGATCTGAGTGGCCAATCTGGGACTGTGACTACATTCCCAGTATTCCAAGCAGGAGCTGCGCCAGCACCACCCTCCTGCTCACTGGTGCACTGCATACCTACACACCTACCTGACCCCATCACCTGCCTGTGCACCTGTATGAGTGCCTGTCTGCCCACCTGTGCACCTGTCCATCTGTGCACTCTCACACTTGCCCACCTGTGAATATGCCCACTAGGCCTCTGTGCACCTGCCCACCTGTGCACCCTTATGCCTGCCTGTGCACATGGGCATCTGGCCACTTGTGCACCTGACAACATGTATGCCTTCACATCTGCTTGCCTGTATACCTATGCCCCTATGCACCTACCTGCATACACACTCCTACCAATTTGAAAATCTACACATCTATAATCTGCCCACCTGAATGTTTACACACCTGGCCACCTGCCTGCCTGTTTATCCATTCACCTTTATGCCTGCACATCTCTTCACCTGCCCACTTGTATATTCGTCTACTTGTCCACCTGCAATATGTTTACTTGCTCACTCATGCACCTGCCTGCATACATACCTATCCACCTACAGGCCTTCACACCTGCTCACTTGCATTTCTGACCACCTGTGTGCTACACACCTGCTCATTTGTCTACCTGCATACCTGTGCACCTGCATTCCTAAATTACCTGCCCACTTCTGCACCTGCTTATCTGCATTCCACCTGAGTACTCTAAGCACCTGCCCACTTTTGCACCTGCACATCTTCATACCCATCCCCTTGAACAACTGCATGCCTACACCCCTACCCACTTGCACATCTGCACATCTGCACACTTTCCCACCTGTGCAATTTTCTCATGCTCTTCAGATCTTTGCACGTGAATCTGTTCACATGGCATACAGTTGCAAGCATATTAGCACACCTTGGTACTGCCACTCCCTGTCCTAGCCTTCTGCCTCTGTGCCCTGTCTCTCTGTGCCCTAGAGCACTGTCCTAGAGCACCTCTGCCCCACCTCTACCTTTCCATGCCTTCTCTGGACTGCTGCTTCTGTGACTTCTGGTGGGTCCCTGCTCAAACCCTTCAGTATGAACCCTCCCTGCTCTCTCACTCCTGAGAAGGAGCTCTGGGAGATTTCAAGTTTTGTCCCTCATTCACTGGGGTGAACTGGCACCTAAGATGCTCTGAAATTCCCAGGCCCCAGTGAACATGCCCCAAGGAAGCAGAGGCTGGTAGCTGCTTTGGCCCAGTGTCACTTAACTTCCAGACCAGCATGAGCCATGAGCCATGTATTTAACCCACCCAAACATGAAGGAGCTGCCTGATTTCTCAGGGTGAGGACAAGGGCACTTTCCACCCATACTGTCTCAACTGGTAGACATCAATAATGAACTCAAGTTCTTGCTTCTTTCCCTAATGGTGACATCTAAAGCTGAGGCCAACATTGTTGGGCCACAATGAACTTCCCAAGCCAAGAAGCAGGGAAGCCAGGGCTCACATTGGCTACCTGCTCACAAGACCAGGCACAGAATGAACAGGGGAACTCAGCACAGGTGATGAACATTGGTTGCCCATAATCTTACATGAGCTGCCCTCTTGTCATAGCCTGAAGCCCTGTGCTATGAAGCTGGGTTCCTAGTTAGGCACTTGAGCCTTGGTTAAAGCCACAAAATACAGCTTTGGAAGTTTATTAAAGGCCAGTCACCACTCCCTCTGGGGGATCTCGGCTGATACTCCTCCTCCTGCTGCATGCTGGGAAGATCTAGGGATCACCAGGAAGGGCTGCAAGGAGCCATGGATGGAGGAGGTGGTCAAGGGCTAACTCCAAAACTGTGGCGATGTCTGCATATGGTTGCTCACCTGGCCCCATGACCCGAAAACCCAGGGCCATGTTCTATATGTTCTGACTGAATCAAGATAGCTCTTGGAGGCCTGCTGTATGCCTGGTCTGTCCAAACTCAGCCACTGGGAAGAAAGACAGCCACAGCTCTGCCCACCAAGCCCAAGCCTCGGTCCTCTGAGACCCCACCTGAGAGCGGCATGCAGCGAAGGTTGCACTGTTGATGATGCTGCACTGTTTCTGGGCCCAGGACTTGCGGTAAGGGTTGGCAGTGCAGGGGTCCTTGGGCAGTGGGGCATCTGGGCAGGTCGGGGAGAACTTCCAGCTGTTTCCAAATTCCAGTGCATCACCCACCACAGAGTGGCTCCGTGTGGTGAAGTCATTGATGGCGCTATCATCAAAGTTCCCACACAGGCCACAGACCTTGCCCTGCAGAAGCATGGGAGAGACAAGCCAGGACAGCTAAGACAGATGAAATGGAGCCTGGCCCAGCAGCAGAACACCGAGGGTGTCTGGATCCCCTGGACTATACCCAGGGAACTTGCAGGGGGACAAGATGAATCCAAGAGCAGGCATGTGGATGTCACCTGTTCCCTGTAGATCTCTCTGGCCTTGCCATCCAGGGCTTATTGTGACGTCATCTCACCTTCTTGAACCAGCCCTCAGCAGCCTTGTCAGCTGCCAGCCTCAGTCCCAGTAGAGCCCAGCTTAACAGTAGGGTCCCCAATGTCTGAACTCACCTTGTAATGCTGCTGTAGCCGGATGAACACACTGGTCTTCCGGTCCCAGGACACAACCATCCCACTACGAGTTTCAATGACCAGGAAAATGCCCATATAGCGGATCTTGTAGGGTAGGTCCCCACCTGACCCCCTCTCCACCACCTTGAAACTTCCTTCATGGAGGATCAGCTCATAGCTCTGTGGGTAGAGAAACATGAGGGCAATGCTACAGGGAGCAGGAATGGGGCATGTCACCTGCCACCTTTGGGGAATGCCTCACCAGGACAGAGACCCCATGGTGCTCAGGGACTCGTGGTGTGAGGGGGCGAAGGTCAGGCCACATGCCACCAGAAAAGCCCTGAAGGTTCACACTATGCAATGTCATATCTCATGTCACCCCCTCCAGCTGGCCCACACCTTCTTTGGCTCATCTCTAGCTCTTAAGAGGGACGCACATCACAGCCAGTAGCTGTTTTTCATCTTGTGAATTCTGACCTTCCTTTCCCAGAAATGGGACACTTGGTATGGTGGGGTAAATTGTGCCCCCAGCAAATATATGTGCATGGCTTAACCCCCAGGATCTGTGAATGTTGACTTATTAGAAGTTATTTGGAGATCAGGGAGTGTATAAAGTACCTGCAATGCAAGTGTGACGACCAGAGTTTGGGTTCCAAGCATCCACATGAATGTTGGGTGGGTGGGATGACCTGCCTGTAATCTCAGCACTTGGGAGGCAGAGAGAGGGGAATCCCTGCGGCAAGCTGGAGAGCTAGACTAGCAGAATCAGTGAGTGATGGGTTCAAGTGGGAGATCCGCCTCAGCAAATAAAGTGGAGAGCAAATAAAGTGGTGAGGAAGACACCTGACATCCACTTCTGGCCTCCACAAGCACATATGCATATATGCACCTACACACATACAAAATTCTTTTTTAAAAAGAGATTTAAAGGAGCTGGGTAGATTGCTCAGTGGTTAAAGGTGCTTACTTGAAGAGCCTGCTGGCCTGAGTTCAGTTCTCCAGTCCCATGTAAAGCCAGATGTCCAAAGTGGCACATGTGTATAGAGTTTACTTGTAGTATCAAGAGGCCCTGGAATATCCATATTATCTATCTATCTGTCTGTCTGTCTGTCTGTCTATCTATCTATCATCTATCCATCTCAATTAGATAAACCGTTATTTTAAAAGGTTTACAACTTAGCATAAGCTTTTTCATCTTTTGACATTCAAACTAAGCAAAAAGTGTGGAGGGAGCTTTGGAGGGTCTTAAAATGGAATCATTTCCAATTACCTGAGTATGCCTTAAATTCAATGGCATCCTTATAAGTGGCAAGGGAGACACACAGCAGAAGGATGTGAGACAGAAGCAGAATGGAGGAATGTGGCCACAAATCAAATGTACCTGGAGCCTCCAGCTGGGAAGTGCAGGAAGGATCTTCCCAGTTCTATATGGAACATGGCCCTGCCCGCCTTGATCTGACTCTAGGATGAGAAACCTTAAGTGTCTGCTATTGGAAGCACCGAGTTTGGGTCATTTGCTGTGATGCCCTATAGAATGAACCATGGCTGGAGAACAGTGGGGGGAGCTGAAGGCTGTGGACTGCAGAGGGAGAAAAGAGGATCCCGTGGCTGCAGATGTACTCTTACCTCCACAAAGAGCTTGATGGCCTTGGAGCAGGTGGTGCCTGTGGTCCCACAGGGGACATTCTCTGTGACGATGCGGAAGGTCCCACTGGAGCTGGCATTACCTCCACAGTAGTCCTGAGATAGGAAGAGACTAAGCTCTGGGCACGATCAGGGCCCAAGAGCAACTAGCTGTGGGAGGGGCACAGGGAGCTCACACTCATGGGAGGGGCTGAGTGACCACACACCTGAGCCAGGGTGTATTCGCAGCTGCCTTCAAAGCTGTAACGCTCTCCGTCGAAAGTGATGAAGTGGCCATCCCCATAAGCCACACATGTACCCAGGCAGGGCTGGTCAGTACATTCCCACCGACGGTTCCTGCACGTACTGTAGAGGTGTGGAGGGAAGGGGTGTCTGTTGACAGGGACTCTGCCCTGTGAGATTAGGCAGCCCAGTCCTATGATAACACGACACCTAGCTCAAGGACCCAGGCTCAGGGTGTGGAAAGGTTGAATCTTACAAGGGTATGCAGCCATTCACCCCCAGCTAGAGACCCAGCCCTTCCTACACAGAAAGGGGTCCTGTGATCACCTTGCCCTCTCTACCAAGCACTGGCTGAGGTCCCCTCAGGCTAGTGTCCCATATGGGCACCTTCCCACCTGCTTTGAGGGACCTGAGACCTACCAGGTGTTGCAGTCCACCCGGATGGTCTCCCCGGGTCTGTAGGTGGCCTCATTGTGCACACAGGGGCAGTCCTCCTCAGCAACACAGCCCCCATTCCCATCTGCCACCAGTCCTGGGGGACATACACAGCCCGAGACACAGTGTGTGCTGAACTGTGGGCACAGATATGGCCTGGTCAGGGACCCTAACGGCAGCCTGCTCACTCAACCCTACTCAGGGACCCAGAAGCAAATTAACACTGCCCATCCCAGTGGGTCCAGGCAGAGGCCATCCAGGGTCAGCAAGGCCCATAGCCACTGGCCACCCAGCAACACCAGGAGGCTGCACCCTCCCACAGTCCACCCTCCTTGCAGTGCAGGGAAGGGAAGCTCACACAGTCCACATCCAGAGTGTGGCAGCTTCTGAGACACTCCGCTCCAGGGTCACCAGCTGAAGCATTGTTGCAGTCCAGATACACCATGGGCGCAGAACACCCTGGGGAGACCGAGCATGTGAATAGAGTTTGGGGGCACAATGGACCTGTCCCCTGGAGTCTTCAGACCCTGTCCTGCCTCTCTAGGATCTGGCCTGAACATCCAGGCTGTATGAATCTGCCCCAGGGAGGCATCCCAGCCCACCAGCCCCAAAATTCCCAGAGGTGCATCCCAATCCCAAGAGCCCCATGGCCACACTTTAGGACAGAGCCTAGAAGCCTCCTCTCCCACAGCATCCTGGCACAGTGCCTGCGGTAGGGTCCGAACGAGGGGAAAGATGGCCTGTTACCTAGGCTTCTCTTCAGCATGGATCCCAGGCAGTTCAGCTTTCCACTTGTACACGAGCTATAAGAGACGGCACTGTGCTCTAGGCCCCAGCCTCACCCAAGGGATTCTTGCATCTTGCCAAGAGCTGGGCCTCCACAGGCCTCCCCAGCTCCTCCTGATGCTGGGACAGTGCCTGTTTCTAGGGTCTTAGTGAAGAGCCCAAATCTCGAAAAGGTGCCAGGGTGGGTGTGAAGACAGTTGGATGTGGGGAGTGGGACATGGCCCTCAGTTTGGGATACAGTTTGGAGCTTGGCTGTCTTCTACTTTTCCAAATGCTAAAGGCTTGGTTACCAGCTTATGATGTGACCAGAAGGTGATGGAACTGTTAACAGGTGGGCCAAGTAGGAGGAAGTTAGGTGCTTGAAGAGAATAGTGGATGCCAGTTTCTTCCTCACTCTGTCTCTTTGTTCTGTGCCCAAGGTGAGCACTTTTGCTGCACACATGCTCCCACCATGATACATGACCTCTCCACAGGCCCAAAGCCATGGGGCTACTCATATGATACCATATGACTGACATATGACATCATATGGCAGACACAGTTTTGACTCAAAACTGCTATCCAAAACAAGCCTTCTCTCTTTATAACTTGATTGTCTTGAGCTTTCATTATCATAACAGTAAACTGACTTGCACAGCTTTAAAGGAGCTACCTTTGAAGTCAGGGAGGCAGGGGGAGGAGCATACCTTGTTGGACTCAGCTGAGAACTGCCTGGCAGGGATCCCCCTCCTCACTTCTTCACAGGGAGTCTGGCAGGTGCCCTCACCCACCCAGCATGGTCACCCTCCTGTGTGTCTTTAAAAACTCTTGGTGGAGAGGCACACCAATCTCTGTGTGTCGACTGACCAGTAGCTAGAGGGCCCACTGGCCCAATCATGAGGAATGGGAGGGACTCATGGGCAGCCTTCCTTACCACACCATGCCATCATCTTGGACAACCTCTCCAGGAGCCACCACAGTGCCTCGGAAGTAGCAGGGACACTCCTCAGCAGGCACACACAAGCCCACATCATTCAGGAAGGTGCCAAATGGGCAGGTGCAGCCGTCCACAGGCACAAAGTCAATGCCACAGGTGACGTCCGCCTCACTCAGGGAGCGGCAGGTGGGCTGGCAAGTGTCCACCACATAGGCATAACTCTGGGACTTGGGACAGATGCTCATGTACTTGGCTGCGGGAGACAGGATGGGGGACAGATAGGTCAGTGTCCCGGTGAACTGGCTTCACCTTTGCTCTGTCTCACCCTAGACTCAGGGTCCCTATCAGTGACACGCTAGGATGCAAAGGAGAAGACAGAAACCATAGTGATAGCTGTTGGGGGTCCCCAGTGGCCCCCTACCCAGCCTGACAAGGCCTACATGGCTGCTTTGGGGATGTACACCCTGGACAGGGTTTCTGGCTGACCCACAGCACACTCACAGCAGACACTATCTCTCCAGCCACTGAGAAGCACTCCCCTGGCGGCGCAGGCATGTACGTAGGAGGACAGGGCCGCACACATGCAATCCTCGCTCTTCTCGCAGTTGCACGTGTCAAACATGCAGTTCTGGGAGAGGATATCAGGGTGTCAGGGACCCCTGGCCCTCAGGGTTCCTAGTCACCCATTCAACCTTCCCATCAGCATCAACTGAGCCCTGGCCAAAGAGGAGTGACCTCAGGCAGAAACCAACCTGTGGGGGAATTGGCAAGAAGCCTTCTCAGAGGGCTCATGTTGAGGACAGGGTCCAAGGCCATAGGGGGAAGAGGCAGCAGACATAGCCAGTGTGGAAGCTGGGGACCAACTGAATGGCATGAAGCCTGGTAGGTGGGTGTCTAGGGGAGGGATTGCTGGAGAACAAAGAGAGGCCAAACTTGTATGTGAGCGAGGTATGTCACTCCAGCTGAGCTGCATACGGCAGACTTGGAGGGGTTAAGGAGGGGCTGACCAAGATAGAAACTAGCTGGGCTCAGGTGGGACTACTCGGCAGGGTGACATGGAGGTGGGATTGGTCTGCTATCTTGAGACACAGCCCTGGGGCTGGCTGGAGTTGTATGCATTTAGAGATTTGGGGTGCTGTTTTGGTTTCTCCAGAGCCTGTAATGAAGCCTGACCTGAAAGAAGCCCTTTCAGAGGGAGCCCTAGGAGGAGGAGGTAGGCCTGCTTCAGAGGCTGCTGTCCTTAACAAGAGGGAAACTAGATGGAGACAGAGGAGGACCCCACCAAGCCCAGTCAAGATGTTTTTAGCCTCTCAAACCATGGCTTCCTTTAGCTGTCCCCCCAAATAAATACCTAGCAGGGAGTGGTGATGCACACCCCACACTCAGAGATAGGAGATCACTGTGAGTTTGAGGCCAGCCTGGACTATAGAGTGAGTTCAGCCTGGGCCAGAGTGAGACCCTGCCTCAAAAAATCAAAAACCAGCAAACCCAGATGGACAGTGGTGAGCGAGGCTTGGGGGCGGCCTCCAAGGTCTCTTCACTGCCCCGCTCTGTACAACACTGCAGCAGGCCCCAGACTCACCGAGTAGTAGGCTGCAGGGCTGATAGTGGCATGGCAGGCCGAGAAGACCCCCGTGGTGTCGGTCAGCAGTGAGCACCAGTGCTGGGCATAATTCTCTGGGGAAGGGAGAGACATGGGACACTGTTGCTTACCCACCTGACCATCCTTGTCAAACCCCCTGTGTCTTCTGGCTTGTGTAGAGGTCTTCAAACCCTACCCTGGTGGCTCTGTGGCCCTGTGGCAGGAAGTGCTACCAGGGTGACCAAGGGTGGCCTGTGGTAGGTTACCATTCTCCACGCTCAGCGAGCAGGGATCCTCAAAGGTGTTCTTGGCATTGGGGCAAGTGGCCTGGGTCTTCCAAGTGTTGGCAAAGGCAGCACCTGTGCCCTCCACCACTCCACTTAGGGCTGTGAAGTCATCAGCCTGGTTCTGGTTGAAATTACCACATAGACCTGGGGGCCAGAGGAGGAGGTTAGTGGGTTGTATAGTCTGACCATTCTCCCCAGGAATTCATCATGGGCAGAGAACTCCTTCCTGGGGTTTGCTTCTTGAAGCATCCACAAATAAGTCCCCTAGCACCTGTAGATAAGGCCCCAGCAGGGCCAGCCTGAGTCGGGGCCTCATCTTGCCCAGCCATTTCCCTGGCTCCCTGTTAGATACCAGGTGTTCTGGAAGGTTCTGGGGTTTCCACCAAACACTGGAATGGCTGTTCCCCGACCCCAAACTACCAGCCTCTGCCAACCTTATCTTGCAACCTGGAGCTGCACCAGGCCCCAACCCCACCAGCCCTGCCTCAAAGCTCACAAAGGAGCCTCACCACAAGTCTGGCCATGGTGGGAAGAGTCCAGCCTGACAAACACCTGCATGAGGGGCACCAGCTGCACCTGCAGCTGCAGCCCGATGCCCGTCTGCACCAGGACGAAGAAGGACGAGGGGCTGAAGATGGTGATGTTGGCTGTGGGGAGAAAGGAATCAGTCATGACAGAAGCCAGCCTGCCAGATGGAACAGTGCTGGTCAGGACAGGCAGCAGGACACCTAAACAGCTCCTATGTCCACAGACCCTATGTAGGCATGGATTATGAGTGACCATCAACTGTCCCCAAGAGAGCAGGGAAACAGGGTTCCCATGGCAAACAAGGGTGTGGCCCTTGCCAACCCATAGGACGTTCTAGACCTACCTAAGGCCACAAAGAACTCACCAGGAACTGAGCTAGAATCTTCCCAGCAATGAGACCTGAGCACCCACTAGAAGTGCCAGCCCTCACTGTCCTGGGGACCCACACACCTGCTGACAGAGGCAGCTGAGTGTAGATGGAGTTCAGGAACACAGCGCCATTGGCCTGGATCCGGATGGTCTGGTTGGGGGGTAGACAGAATTAATGCCCACTGGCCCCACCCATCCACTCACAGAAGGAACATGGGCCTCCCCCAACCCATCATACACAGGAACAGAGCCTGAAGCAGTTCAGAAAACCTGCATCCACAGTAGGTTCTAGAATGCCCACCTGGGAAATGACTATCCCTGCCTTGGGGCTTAGGGAGGGAGTTGAGGACTCTCTTTGCCCTGACCTGTCCCCACTCTGCAGGCTTCCCTGTTCCTGCTGTTCCCAGCCCAGAGGGTGCTGGTGGTCAGGGCCACCCTGATCCTCACCGTGTCTCCTCCATTGAGGCTGAGTGTGACGGTTTTGAGACAGTTTTCTGTGTCTGTCAGGCCGCACTTCCGCAGCTCAGCTAACACGGTAAAGGTGCTGTCAGCACATTTCTATGGAGAAACCCACCAAAGCATGGGGGTGAGTTTGGGGTGCCCATGAACAACCCCGTGAGGAGCAGGTGCAGATCTGCCTCAGGCACCCTGATCATTCCCAGGCAGCTTGGGGTTCACCATGGAAATCATCCATGCTAATAGGCTTCATGGAAACCTAGCCAGAGTGAAAGGGGTTGAGGGCCCCCCAGGATAGTCTGATGTCCACAGACCCTGTCTGAAGCCACACCTTGGATAGGACATAGCTGCAGTCCCCGTGCACATCATAGAGTTTCTCATCATAGGTGAAGATGTGGGAGCCACCCTGCACAGAGCAGGTGCCAGGGCATGGCAGATCCTGGCACTGCCACAGTCCTCCAGAGCAGGTGCTGTGGGGGGAGGAGGGAGGCGATGAGCAGAGGAGGGAGGGTGCAGTGAGAGGAGGGCCCCACCCCACTGGCCCCCATGGAGATTCGCCAGCCTACCAGGATCTGCAGCTGGTGGTGAAGGAACTTCCAGGGGCATAGGTGCGTCCACCATGGGTGCAGGGACACTGCTCTAGGGGCAGGCAGCCCAAGTGTGTGACATCATCCAGAACCGTGCCTGGGGGAAGGGGCACAGGTAGCACAGGGCATCTCACTTCTAAGAAGACCTTAGCCCTAGGCAGGTAGTAGGGTCTCTAGACTAGCATGCTGCCCAGCCTGAACCCCAACAGTTTGGGATGAGCTCCTCTGGGACTCAGTTTCCCCACCTGGCTCCCAGAGCTCGTGACACATACTCTTTCTTCCTGCATAGATCTTATGATCTCTAGCTTCCTAATGGTCAGTGTTCACCCTACCCTTGGCTCTGAGTTGGGACCCCAGGCAGAACCACCACCCTCCTTAGTACAGAGGGTCAGCTGAGGGCTGGAGTCCAGTGTTGAAGACTGAACCAAATGCAGACACAGAGGTGGGGGCAAAGGGCATGGTGCCTACCTGGGGGACAGAAGCAACCATCCATGCAGTGGTCTTCACAGAGCTGGGAGCGCTGAGGATTGGAACAGGTGTCTGAGCAGGGCGAGCCACACTCCTGGTGCTGCAGGTTGAGGGGGCACTTCCAGGCTGCAACAGAGGAGGGAGAACTGTCTTGTCCTGACCACTGTGGACAGCAGGAGCTGCTCTCAACCCCTGGTACCATGCCCACCAATATTCCCCAAAAGCTACCTTCTGGAAGCTGGGGGCAGAGAAGCAAAAACCAGCATCTCCCACACAATGTTTTCTGTCCATGCCTACCTGAGGCCACTGTTCCCCCCCCCCAAAAAAAAATACCCTAAGGAAGTTCTGGGTCATGTCTTCTTGCTGTGCTCAGGCAACACAATTGGATCCTCTTACCAGGTGCAACAGGTCCCCGAGAACCCTTGGGCATTGCATCTTTCCTTCAGCTCTGCCCACCACCTCCCCTCTCCTGGCCACCCACTCTCTCAGAGTGGCCCTTGAGTGATTCCCTCAGTCCTGATTCCCATGCCAGGTTCTAAGCCCAAAGCTGTCCCCCACTCCCCACAGTAAGAATTTGGGCTATGCCTTGGCAGGAACACTTACGGCAGAGGTCAGGGCCCCTCCAGTTCTGTGGCTGCCCCCCTGCATGGGCACACTGTCGGGAATACTCGGCAAAGGTGGCACATGGGCATGTGGGGCAGCGGCACAGGTCCTGAACGCAGGCAGCCATGTACACATTGACATCTACCAGCGTATTACACTCAGTGAAGGCAGGGCCAAGCAGGGTGCGGCGGCAGATATCCTCCTGGGAGGAGCACAGAGAAGTCTGACACCCTCCAAACAGCTTTGCCATGGCACCTGGGTAAGGACCCTGACATTCATAGACCAGGAAGCCTATTCTTTCTCTTGGGGTTATTATACCACCTACCCATCCATTCATCCATCCATCCATCTACCCACCCATCCAATTCATCATAGGTGCACCATGCATTACACTTCTACCCGTCCACTCATCCAGCCATCTACCTCTCCACCATCTATCCATCTGTTCATACTTCCATCCACCTGTCCGTCTACCTATGTAGCCATGATCCATCCACCTATCCATCCACCCACTAACCCATCCATCATCCATTTACCCATACACTCATCCACCCATCTATCATCCACCCATCCTCGCATCCCATCTCTCCATCCCTCATCCATCCATACATTCATCTATCCATCCATATCCATCCATCAGCCCATCCATCCATATCCATCCATCTGCTCATCCTATCTATCCATCCATCATCCATCCACTTGTTCATCTATCTCCCATCTACCATTTACCATTCATATATCTATATACATACATACACTCACTCACTCATACATTATTGTATCCATCTACTGTAAACATGCTGGTAACAGGTGCAGAGCTTTGTTCTGGGGAAATTACCCAGGATTCCGAGTTTCCCTACTTCCAGGTCTTCTGGACCTGCTGGCCTATGGTGTGAGCACCCAGTAGAGTGTGGACCCCATTTATGGCTGGTGGCTCAGAGGCAGAAACATCATTCAATCTCAGGTGTTCCCTGGAGACTCAGTGATGCCTGTTGAGTGTTTTTCCTACCCCAGAACCCCCAGACTGGCTAATGTGAGGCCACAACTCCCAGAATTTGTCAACATTTTCATTCACTTCACAATTTAGGTAAGGCTCAGGGATTCTTCTGGTTTGGAGAATCTAGGAGTCCTACTTGCTCACAGGAGGAACTTCTTTCTCTGGAATCCCCGAGTGTCCACCCTGGTCCTCATGTGTGAGTGTGGGCATGGGCACACATTTGGTCCACACAAACCTGTCTCCTACACACACAGAGCATGTGTACCCTGCTGTACAAGGTAAGACTGTCCACATCTTATTCTGTTCCACTGAGGGGAGCCAGCCAAGCCTGCCTCCCTCAGGCCCAGACATGAGTGTCCTGGGGTACAGAGGACAGTTCTTAACTGCATGGGTGTTGGACCCTCTCTGTCTGGTCACCTGAGGATGTTCCTCAGTCATTGGCCAGATTGTGCCCTAGTCCTGCACCAGCTCGTACAGACCTTCTGCTGTCCTGGGGGCTATAGCATGGTGAAGGTGCTCACCTCATCTGTGCAGTTGCTGGCAGGTGAAGGCAGAGGGTCCTGGCATTGCTCTGTTGGACCATCTAGCTTCTGTAGGTTTCCAAACTGAACAGGAGTCAGCCTGGTGTCTACCAGCGAGAAAAAAATAGAGCACTCTGTCAGGGGATGCGGGACCTCTGAGGCGGCCACCAGGGGCTCTTCTTATGCCCATGCACATTCTGGCCCTGTTCTGGGTACCTGCTCTGCCCCTCCCAGCCTCCCTGGAACTCTCTGACCCTGTTCGGATGAGCACACTCCATCAGGCCCAGGGGTGCAGGTGGTACTCACTGTGGGAGTAGAACTCATTGATGAATGGGAGTCCATTGAAGTCCCCACACAACCCACAGGTCTGGTTGGTATACTTGGGGTCAAGTTCCAGCTAGGGATGAGGCAAAGGCAGTTTTAGCCCCAGCGCCTTTGCCCTGGTTCCAGGGCAGGTTCCTCCCTGGCAGGTTCCTGCCCCATTTGCCCCAGGGACCAGCAAGGATCTCCCCGCAACAACCTATGGAGTGCCTATGAAAGACCAGGGGCTATGAGGACCCTAGGTAGGAGCTGTGAGGGCTGTGAGGAGCTGTGGGAACTATTGGGTGCTATGAACATCTGAAGGGGTTATGAGGTGCTTTGGGGGCTGTGAGGGGCTGTGGGGAAGCTATGGGTGGTGGTGAGGAGCTCTTTCGTCTGTAGGGGCCTATGGACATTTGTGGGGGCTCTGGTATCTGTAGGGGGCATGGAGGGCATCCTCACCAAGGCACTGTCTTCTCTGTTCCACAAGAAGGTGAGGACCATCCGGATGCTGACCTTCACATAGTCACTGCTCTGCTCCATCAGGAGGCCAGCACGGCTGTAGGGCAGCTCCTCCCTAAGCAAAAAGTTATGGTCCTCCTTTGACAGGGCATGGACAGAGCCTGTGTCCCCCCCCCCCGCTTGCTCAGACCTCGACCCCCTCCCCAGAACACCAGGTGGGGACAGGTTCGGGTCTAGAAACCCCATCCCCGGGGTCCAGCGCACCGCTGTCCATCCACCAAGATGGAGTTGTTCCGCAGTTCCAGCACCAGTCCCTGGGCCTTGAGGATCACGTGGGTGACCATGGGCCTAGAACCCACAAGGCCACGGCGCAGCTGGATGTTGAAGTCCTCGTAGGCGGCGCCACAGTGTGAAGAGAACACGTAGTTGCAGAGACCAGGGAAGTGGAAGACATTGCCATCGAAGGTCTTATAGTGGAAGTCACCCCACGTGCTACACACCCGTCCATTGTGTGCTGGATTCAGGGCTGTGGAGAGTCATGGGATAGGGCCACCACCAGATGCTACCACCCTGTGCCCAATCGTCCAAGAGGAAGTCACCTGGGGTCAAGGTTAATACTTGGAGCAGGGATGCCAGCCCCTGAAGCCGTGAGTGAACCAGCTTGCTATCCTGCCCTGCTCCCCCAGCTGTTCCAACTCATCCCAAGAACCTGACCTGTCACCTGTCACCTACCTCTCTCATCCACTACAATGGACATCCCCAGAGTGGTCAGCAGTTGTCCCCAGGAAAAGCTCAGAACTGCTCAGGGGTCCACCCAGGCTTGCACCCCACCCCCCTGCCTTGGCCTGGTTGGCATGGATGCTGGACACTTACAGCTCATACTGGGGAAGATGGTGACAGGTGGGATAAAGATGACATGCTGGCTGGATGAGGATGTGGAGGCTGCAATGGGAAGGAGGGTCAGGTCACAATGACAAAATGGCTAATACCCACCTTCTATCATGTCCACCCTGAAGACCTCAGGGAGCCTAGGTCTGAGAGGCTGGGTTCCAGATGTGGGACTTCCCTGTTTCACCAATGGACCCATCCGGGTCATCCCTGGGAACTCCTTCTGCCTTGGGTGTTTCTTCTTGAAAGGTGTCTGTCTGCCTGTCCCACCTGAGTTCAGGACCCACTCAGTACTGCCATCTCCTGTTAACAGATCCCTCCCCACCCAGAGCCTGGGCCCCGTACCTCTATCCACCCTCTGACTGTCCACGGTGGGTTCTGTGTTCCCAGGACTCAGCTCCACACCGTTCTGGCTCTCTGTAAGAAAAGGGAACATGAGTCAGCAGGAAGCCATGCAGTCCGTGACCACTGGTCTGGCCACAGTAGCTTAATTTGAGGCACATGGACAGGCTCTGGCCCAAAGCCAAGTCCCTTCTCATCAACTCCACAAACATGGATAGGACTGGACCTGATGAACCCAACCCTATCAGCTACAATGCTTCCCGTCACTCAACGCCACAGAAGCCAGGTGTCCCCAAGAGCCCTGGACACTCTAGGCCATGCCCACCGCCTCACATTCAAGGTGGCACCTTGTCTTGCAGGTGATGAGGGTGGATTCTACCTCTCCCCACCCCATGTTGGCTGGAAGAAGCAAATGGAATAAGGAAATGGTGTTGGTCCAGAACCATGGCCACCCAGGGAGGGGTTTCAGCCGCAGCCCTTGATTCTCTCTTAGGACAAAGGCTGGCTTTGTTGAGGAGGACCCAGTTGGAAGTTTCCAGGCATGACTTAACAGAAATCTAAAACCAGATGCAACTCCAGCTGAGAGCCATAACTCAGGGCAGGGTGGCATGAGACTGTAGTTCTTAGTGCAGGAATGGACACCATTGGTGGCCTAGACTGCCTACTGCCTACAGGCAAAGCCACTTCCGCAGCCAGGCTGCTAAGGACCCAACCAAGAGGCAGCTTCAACCAGCTCCCACAGGGATTTCTGCTCAAGACAGGCCCCCAAGGCCTGATGGCTCAGGCAGGGCCAGCCTTTGCAAGGGACCATGTCTCCTACTTTGAGAACTCGAGTCTAGACCTGGTCGGCCACTCACTCCAGCACCATAGAAGCTTCCTGTTTGATTTTCTCAGCACTATTCTTCTGATGTTTGGAAACCACAGGGATAGTCCTGGGCATTAATCTTCCCTCTCAAAGGCCCCGCTTGACTGAGTTTCCCAGAGGCACAGCCGCTCCCTCTGTCCACCTCTGACCTCACACCCATAGCCTCTCCTGCATGTGTCTGGCCAAGCCTGGCCTCTGACACCTGCTAGAAGGCCCTACAGGTGAGATTTAAGGCACAATTACATGGCACCCATCCTTCCCATCCCCAGGTATACCTGCTCAGTGTTGGTCCTCCTTGGACTGGGAGCTCTTGGTTTCCATTGCTTAGCCAGACATGCCGACCCATAGCCATCCCAGCACACCTTGGTCTGGGTGCCACTCCCCACTGTAAGCCTGACATGGCCAAGCAGGACCCAAAGCTCTCTGTGTGGGGACCAACCTCTCATCCCCAGGTACAGTTATCACAAAAGCACTCTCCCACACCCCCAAGGCTTAATCTTACCTACATGAACCAAGGGAGAGAACAATGAGGAATGATCCCTCACTAAACAAGCTTAAGCCTCTTTGGACAGAGTGTAGCCACAGGGAGAGCCAGGGTGTGGTGGGACACGGCCAAGTGGACAAGCAGCATCCAGCAGGAAGGGCCACTCTAAGTTTCCCTAGCTTCCACAGAAGGAGACACTGCCCTCCTTCACTGTCCTCTTTCACAGAGGTGGGGAGCCTAGAGCTGAGTCCTCTCCCTGCCAGGACCCTGAGCCCAGGAGGGAGCAGAGTTTGGGGACACTAGGGTATCCAGAGCTCTGGACCAGTCCTGCCTAGTCACTGCTGAGCCCTGTGGGGAGTTGACCAGTTTTCTCGAGAGCAAGCAGTTAAAGAAAGCAGATCGGCTGGAAAGGACCTCACAGCCATATGGTCCAAGATGCGCAGCAGTGGTAGAGTTGAGCCTCTGTTCAGGCTGCAGCTCTGGGTGCTTTACCTATCTTCCCCAGTTCCAGACCCAATACCTGGAGGTAGGATCTGTCTCACCAGAAAGGCTCCAGTCCCTGTGGGGACTAGCTGGATGACTGGACTCCAGCAGTAGAGGGCAGGGCCTATCTTGGGCAGGGGTCCTTGTGTGAATTGGTCCCTGCTCACTCTGATACAGAAAGACTTCATCCATGACCCCCTCACTCATCACCCACTCCTGTCCCTTCACAAGGTCAAGACTTTCCTGTGGTTTCCCTAGAAGCCTTACTCTAAAGATGAAGAACCCAACTTCTTCCCAACGCCCCTATGCAAGCCAGGCTCCCGACTCTGTTGGCCTGAGCATTAAACACAGGCTGAAAACCTAGAGACTGTAAAGCCTAGGACGATGGTGTTGAAGACACATGGAGAGAAGAGTAGGATCTGCCGGTCATCTCAGAGAAAAATAAAACAAAACACAGGTGGAGGCTGTTCTGCTGGGAAGATGGCTTCGAGAGGGCAAGGGGGCTTCAGGCTTACCTGCCGGCCACACCGTGAGCAGGGCGGCAAAGGCCCAGGCCAGAGCCCAGCTCCAGCTCCTAGCACCCATCCTGGGGGCAGTATAGAGTGGACAGGAGGGACTGGGGCAAGGCATTGGCTCTCTGGGGGCCTGAGCTTATGTAGTAGAAGGCCTTGGCCCAGTGCCCGGTTCCTAGGCCATGCAGGGCACTGTCCACTCCCCGGACAGCCACGTATGTTTGCTCTTGGGGAGGGGCAACAGCGGGAAAGAGGCCTGTGAGGAGGAAGGATTTGCAGCTCTAGTCCACCAGACGCAAGACGCCCCCCCCACCCCCTGCAGCTTCTGAGAACTGGGAGGGAGCTGGCAGGGCCTGGCCTGGGTGGGGGGTGGAGCTGTCTGCTCTGGCTGGGAAGGCCTGGAACTGCTGGGTGGGTATTCAGCTAGCCACCCGTTTCAGTCTGGCCCCGTGATGAGTGAGGTTGAAGGGGTGCAGACATTGACCTCAGGGAGCTGGCCAGTCACTTAGTACTGGGTCCCCCAAGAATGGGTAAGACTGTGAGGCTGGACCTTCTCCTCCTCAAGTGACACAATTTGGGCTGACAAGTGGGGATCCTGGTGGGGGGGGGTCTTGCTAAGCTGGTGAGTGGCCTGTGCCACACAGGGTCCCTGCTCTGTATGGTTTCTGATTGGAGAGGGGTGTCTCCAGGTTTCTCTCCTTCGCAGTACTGATATTGGCCAAGGCAGGACAGAGTCTTCCCCTGTTGGCCTCCACCTCTTCCCAGGGCCAGTTTGGTAACCTTAGGCAGGGCAGAGGAGATAGCTACTCCCCAGGGGCCCTGAACCTGCCTAGGACCTCAGCTGATGGGCCCAGGCTGCACACTGGTGGTGATGGGGGAGACCACTGGGGATGCTGAGTCTCTTCACCCAAGTAGGACCCTAAGTGTGCTGACCAAGCTTTCTGAGGGACATGGGGAGCCATTCCCCTGACAGTGAACACTCCCCACAAGCACCATCTCTAGGCTTCTCTGTGGAGGGGGGAGGGGGCTTGTGATTTAGAGCCTCTTTCCTATTGGATACGCTCTTAAAGCATTCACGTTCTTGCTCTTATGGTCACAAGTTCACTGGCAACACACAGAGCCTGACTATGTGTGAGAGGCTCCCTGGAGTGAACTAGGTGAGGGAGAGGTGTTCCCCAGGAGCCCAGCCCTGACTTTCCCCTGCTTATCTTTCGGAGGACAAGTTTCTAGATGTGGAGTACTAGGAAAGGTAAAACCAATCTTAAAAATTATTGTAACAACACACTAGGGCTGGTGGAACCGGGCTGACTCCTAGGCTATCCATGGTCCGCTGCCCCAAGGACTGATCCAGATGGCCCACGGAGGAGGATATCCAGCCGATTGGGGATGGGGAAGAGGGGCATTGGGGAACTGGGAATAACAACTCATTGTTTTTCCATTAAATAATGTAACTCATTATGGACAATAAAAATATATTGTAACCAAGAGACTGGCTGTCATCAAACATCAGAGCACAGGAAGTGCTGGCGAGGAGGTGGAAACCTTGTGCTGTAAGTGGGGTATCAAATGGGATGCCACTGCTCTGGAACAGTCTGGTACTTCCTCAAGAAGTTAAAATTAGACTTACCATATGGCCCAGCAGTTTCACCCTTAGATAAACGTCTGTAAGTATGGAAAGAGAATCCCACGCTTGCGTCACCATCCCAGCCACTAAAACAGAAGCAACTCAGGTGTCGAGCAGTGGACGAATGTGTGGGTGAACCATGGTGCAACCCTATAGTGGAATAGATATAGACATTAAGAAGGACATGTTACGGACTGGTCCAGCAAGCTCACTTAGGAGGGTCCCCATTGGGGTGGGGACAGGGAGGAGGGAAATGGGGATACCATTCCTAAGACTTGTTCATACAATGTATCTAATTAATGACAATAAATATAAAAAAAGAAGGACATTTTAATGTACACTACAGCATGGTTGGACCTTGAGAACATTAGACTGAGTTTATTTATCAGCCAGGTCAAATGGGTGATTCCTTCAGGAACCCACTTCTGGGAGGTTCCCCAAGGTCATCAGATTTCCAGAAATATAAAGTAGGATGGGGAGGGAGGGACTGAGGAGAGGCTGGAGAATTAGTGTTTAATGGAAACAGAGTTTCACTTGGGAAGATGGAAAGTTTTAGAAAGGGATAGTGGTGATAGCTGCACATCACTGTGAGTATGCTTCATGCCACTGACCTGTGCTTGTAGCCAAGGATAAGATGGACAGAGTTGTGTCCCTTGGGTTTTATATCTCAATAACAATTGCAAGAGGCATTTGATGCATTTTGCTGAAAGCCACCCCAGCTGGGCAGATGCTCCCACATCTGCCCTTGGCTGCATCAAGAACGGTGGCCAGGGTGGGACCTACCTTTCACCTTTTGTCTGCTGTTTCTTTAACACCAGGTGTATTTGTATGGAATGTCCTGGGATGGAGATCTGGTGTTGTTCTGGGCTGAGTCTGGTATTAGCATGGGTTCACACTCTGCTCTGCATGCTGACCACTTAATGCCCAGGGCCGGGATCTTTATGTCTGTAAATTCTCCTTTATATCCAGTTTCACTGCCAAATGGTGCTGCTGGGGAAACTGGAAGGCGGGCTGCATCCCCTGCCAAGGTGGTTATTGTCACTAGTTGTGGCTGTGCCGTTGGCTGTCCTGCTTGCTTTCAACTTGGACAAACATCTGGTTCACCTAGGCCTTCATGTTAGGGTAGACATGTGCCCACTACCTGGTGCGTTCCTCGCCTGCTCCCTCCCCTGCATTGGGGGCGCGTTAATGCTCATTCCTCCTCACTCTTACCCAGAAAGCCCCACGGGGCAGATGCCTGCACCCACAGCCAGTACACTGTAGGCATTCAGTAGATACACAGATGTGAAGCATGGGGTCAGCTGCAGCCTCCCCTACCATGCCCTCAGGTCCTTCCCTCATTCTAGCGCTGAGCACCTTCCTGGGGAAGGGCAGGGTGGCCTCATGGCCTGTCGGGGTCGCAGCTATTGAGACATCCCGGATGCAGTGGCCGCCCCGTCTGTTTGCTCAGCCTGCAAGAGTTTACCTCTTCACAGTTGAAGGAGCTGGAAGCCGTGGACAGAGAAGAAAGGGACAGGACAAGGCTGTTCCTGCTGGGAGGGGGCCTGGCCAGCCACCTCCTGGGTGCAGAGTGTGTGTGGTGGGGAGGGGAAGTGGATCTTACCTCAGCTGTGCCAGGAATCTGTGGCTTTGATGGCAGAGCCTGGCTGGCAGGTTTCTGTCCTTCATTCTAGCTTCTGAGTTGAGGGCAAGCCAGGAAAGAGTGGACTTCCCTGAGCCACACACAGAGCCCAGGAGTAGACATGGACCCCATAGACAAAGATTCCCCAGGGTCACCCAGAGCACATGTTGTTCACCCTACTAGAAGTGGGAGCCCCTGAGACTATTGGACTGCCAGGCCCTTGCCCCCACAGACTTAGGGAGGTTTCTAGCAAGACCCCTCAACAATCAGAGGTGGAGGTCACACTGGGTTGCAATGTCCCCCCCAGACTCCAGCCTATTGTCCATTGCATTGCAGGGTGGAACTGGTAAAGCTGTTGGGATTGGGCAGGTCACTATGACCCTGACATTCTGGTCCCCTAACTTCCCTCATGTCAGAAGGGCTGAGTCCACTCCTGAACCCTGTACCCAGCCTCTCCTCTAGGCAGTTCCAACCCCTGTGTGGACCCCACACAGACCCCTCTTGGCCCCTTCATCTCTCCCTCCATCCGTCTGCTCCCTCTCACTTACTGGTAAGTCCAGCTATGTGCTGATGTTGCCCCTGGCTTGGTGTGTGAGAAGAACGAGGGGAATGAGGTCCTGTCTTTCGACGCTTCTAGCAACACAACCCTTTGAAGAAGCTATGCGACTTCCGAGGAGCCAAGAGTGAGTGATCATGCTGACAGGAAACTGAGATGGAACATCTTTGCAAAGGCCCTGGGGCAGGAATGAGACTGGCCCACAGAGCATGGAAGACTCCTGGTGTGGCTGGGACTGGGGCACAGAGCGGGGGGGTGGGTGGATGAAAGGATGGGGAGGTTGGGTAAAGGGGGAGTTCAGGTTCACCTTGAGCTGGAGGTATAAGGGACATTGCCTGGGGTATCTAAAGCAGGAGAGCTATAGGGTGTTTGGTTTTAATTGTGGTAAAATTGGATAGAACATAACATTTCCAACATTCTCTATGTCCAAGTGCATAACTCAGCAGCATGAAGCATACCCACAGTGATGTGCAGCCCTTCCCATCACCCACCTCCAGAATGTTCCATCTTCCCAGACTGCAATTCTGTCCCTTATTAACCACTGCCTCCCCATCTTGCTTCCCCCAAGCATCTGTCCTTCCTTCATCTTCTGATGACTCTAGAGGCCACATATGGGTGAAAACACGCGTTCTATGTCCTGTTGTGATTGGCTTGCTTCACTGAGCATGGTGGCCTCGAGCTTGTGATACGTGTCAGAATTCCTTCCCTTTTTAAGGCTGAGTAATAGTATTGTATGGCTGGACCACACCTGCTTATCCATTCATCTGTACATGGACACACTTGGGCTGCTCTGTCTCCGGGATGTCGTGAGGACTCTGACGTAGCAGTATCTGAATCACCACTTCCAGTTCTTTCTAATGAATACCTAGGAGTGGAGTTACTGGGCCATGTAGAGAGTTCTGAATGGCATGATCTCTGTGTTGAATTTCTTGAGAGACCTCCAGCGCTGTTCCCCACAGCCACAGCCACAGTTAATACTCCCACCAGCCACACACACAGCTCAAGTTTGTGTATCTTCACCTACCCTTGTTTTCCCATTTGTCTGATAATAGCCATCGGGCTGAGAGTATGGGCTGATTTCTTCTGTAGTTCAAGTTCTCTCTCTCTATCAGTTAGGACATTGAAAATCTCTGCATGTGTTCTTTGGCGTTTTGCACTTCTTTGAAAGAATGCCAGTGTGTGTCCTTTGCCTGTAACTGAGTTAGGTTTCTTGTTTTTGCTGTCAACTCTCTGTTGTTGGTGGGTTTTTTTTTTTGTTGTTGTTGTTATTGTTTACTGCTTTACCTTGCAGATATTTACACTTCATCAAGAATGTGATGAAAAAAGACTTAAAACTCACCCACCATGGCTCAGGGAACTTTGCAGAAGAGGGGATGGAAAGATTGTTAAGAGCTATGGTGGGGGGGATATCCAGAAGCAGTGTCCCTCCTGTTTACTTTCTGCCCCCCCAAAACTGTCTGATGCTTACACAACTCATAGCCCTCCATCCCACGGATCATTCCAGCAATCTCAGTGAGGAGGGTCCTCAGTGGAATCGGGGAAGGGAGGAGGGAAATGGGGTACCAACACAAGACTTGTACATGTAGAATTTCTACTTATTAATAAAAAAGGGAATTAACTGCAAAAAAAGAATGTGATTGACAAACATTTGCTCATATTCTATACTTGTCTTCACTCTCCTGATGTTTCAAAGGTTTAAATTTAGGGCTGGGCTGTAGCTCAGTTGGTAGAGTGTTTGCCTAGCATATATAAAGCCCCAAGTTCTATCCCCAGCACCACGTAAACCAGGCTTGGTTGCACACGCCTATAATCCCAGCACTTGAGAGGTGATAGAGGCAGGAGTATCAGAAGTTCAAGGTTATCCTTGGCTTCATAGAGAGTTTGAGTCCAACTTGGGCTACATGAGACTCTACTGTAAGCAAAAAAGGGTTTATTTTTGTGTTCAGTTTTCCTATTTTATTCTATTGCTTTTCCTATCATATCCAACAAGCAAAACTTTTTTTAAAAAAAGATACTCAGGTCATTAAGTTTTGCAGGCAAGCACCTTAACTGCTCACCCATCTCTCCAGCACCCAAAACAGCTTTAAAAAAAAAACTATTTTAGGGCTGGAGTAATGGCTTAGCAGTCAAGGTATTTGCCTGCAAAGCAGAAGAACCTGAGTTGGATTCCCCAGTACCTACATCAAACCAGATGCACAAGGTGGCACATAGGACTGGAGTTCATTTGCTGTAGTTGGAGTCTTTGGTGTGGCCATCTCCTCCCTCCCTCTCTCTCTCTTTCTCTTTCTCTCTCTCTGCCTCTTTATCTCTCTCTTCCTCTTTCTCTCTCTCAAATAAATAAACAAAATATTTTTACAACAACCATTTTATTGACAATGTCTCTATCTATACATACATGTACACACACACACACACACACACACACACACACACACACACACACACAATGTCCTTGGTCATAATCCCTTCCCACCACTCTCTTTTATCTCTCCTCCACTGAACCACTTCTTCTTTGCAACTAGTCTCTCTTCTATTTTGATGTCATTATTTTTGTCCTCATGTTATGCAGAGCTTGTGCAGGTAGAATAGCCACTGTGAGATCATGAATGTAACAGCCACTTTGTTTCCTGGAAGACAGCATTTCAAAGCACTTCTCCCCTTCCTCTGGCTCTTCCATTCTCTCTGCCGCCTTTTTCCCAGTGGTCCCTGAGCCTTGGAGGATGTGTAGAGATGCTTCACTTAGAGCTGAACATCCATCTTTCACTTCTTCTCAGCCTTTTGATGAGCTTTGAGTCACCTCAATGGTCGCCTCCATCTGAAAAGAGAAGTTTTTCTAACCAAAAGTGAGAGTAGCATTAATATATGGTCATAATCAGAAATATTTAGAAGGCAATTTTGTGGACATAATATATCTATTTAGCCAAGTAACAGTAACAGCTTTCCCTCAGGGCCCATGACCACCCCAGCCATAGCCTTTGGATTAGGTTGTCAGTAACAGGCATGAATTCCTTCCCATGGAATCTACCCTAAAGGCTCCACTCTTCACTGCTGAGAGAGAGAGAGATGTTCCACCATGTTTATAGCTGCTCATTTCACAATAAGAACTAGACTCAACCCAGATGCCCATCGTTTGATGAATGGATAATGAAGATGTTATACATATACACAGTGGAATTCTACTCAGCAGTAAGGAAAAATGATATAATGAAATTTGTGGGAAAATGAATGGACCGGAACAGATCATACTAAGAGAACTCATGTAACCACAGAAAGACTAACACCGAATGTTCTTCCCTCATCAGCTGTTCCTAAACTAGGACTGCTTGGGTAGCAGGTACACCTGACAAGCAACTCCAGAGACAGATAAGAGGGATGGAAGGGTTTGGGGGAGGGGAATGGGAGGGTGGGGGAAGATATACACAAAACCAAACCCAAAATGAGTTGGTACCATAGAAACCTTCCTTCTGGATAGCAGACTAAAAGATACAACCCTCAGTAGGAGCACAGAGGGATTGTCTGGTAAGAAGGGCCCTGGAGAGGGTGGGATGAAGCCTAACACTAAAACATTTGACTCTGGCTTGTAACTCCCAGGGCCAGAAATCACTTGCAACCCATATTGATTGCGAAGACCTATGAGGTCCCCTAAACAAGACAGGCTTCTGTCAAGGCACCTGATTACCTGCCTGAGGTAAAAGCTAAGACCCTATTGCTGAAGACACCACAATCTGTTGACACAGAGCATCGAGAGATCCAGCTGGAATCTGGAAGGAAGCTACTTCCCAAATGGTTAGCCCATAAAGTGCTGGAAAGTGTAACATGAGCTGATGGGGGAAAATGGCCAACAATGTTGTGAGCAAGCAGGGGACACTGCTATATGAAAGCAAACAGCCTGACATGATGTACACACCCATGCAATAGTGGCACCCAGCCTAGGTGGGTAACCAATGGCTCTCTGATTGGCTAAGAGATCGACTGAATGGAAAGGAACCCATAGCTGGAACTGGGAACCCAGTTAGAATCCTATGAGACCAGAATCATGAACTCCAATGAGAAGCTCACACCAGTCTTTAGCCAAAGAGAGGCTACACTCATCAAAATCTCTCTAAATTAACAATATCTATCTCCTTTAACCT
>PVHP010020370.1:0-31118 GCA_004024765.1 Zapus hudsonius | reverse complement strand
ATGTGGGAAAAGAGGGGCTTACTTCCTCCAGGGAAGCTAGTTTTAAGTCCTCCCCAGGTGAGTTAGAGGGACAGCTGATTGGTTCATATCTGACCAATCAGTTTTAGCACCTAGGTTGTAGCTCTAACTAGACACCTCCCATTCAAAGGGAGGGGCTGGAAGGGGAGGAGCGGTCCCTATACACACCTGACTGTCACAATAGGAGCACCAGTAGAATAGAAAGGTCTCATCTCAGCTGGGATGACGACCTCCCCATGTGTCTCCCTCGATTTTCTACCCTCTGTCTATTCTTCCTTTCCTTGAGACCACAAGATCTCAGGAGTCATTGCATACAACTGGCACAGGGCTGCCTGAGATCTCAGGAGAGGGTTGTCACCTTCTCTTTGTATGGGGGAATGTCAACCTCAAAGTCTCTCATGAATAGTTGCCCCTGCTTCTGATGGCAGTAGGTGTTTTTCCAGGAGGAAAGCATCACACAGCAGCCTGTTGCTGTCATTGTCACCACCACTTTCATCATCGTCGGTCATTGTCATCCTCATGTGACTGAGGCTTAGTTACTTTGGAAGAAGTATTAGTGTTTTCACTCTTGGTTCCTTTCTGAACTTTTTCTGGAGGGGGAGCTGTTTCTTCATGCTCACTGCTTAGGTAGGAGTCTTTGAGTCATGTTGAAGGTCTTCCTCTGTGTGGCTTTCCACAGGAGGACTCTGGCTGTCCTTCCTGCTGCCGGCATATGCTCTTCCTGCATGTGTTCTACTCTGGTCTCCATGTGGGTCTTCAGTTCTATGATGGGTCTACTTGACACACCTATGAATCCTCTTGTTCTATGTTTTTTTCTTCCCCTGTACTGACAGACAGATGAAAACTCACCCAGTTTTCTAAGAAAGCCTGTGATCACTTGTGGATGGAGGACGTCATGGCAGGTGTCTCTGGAGTGACACCGAGTTCATGCTTTTGATGGTTTATATTGATGATCCACTTGATGGGACCTAGAGTTACCTGGGAAAAGTTCCTCTAGTCATATATGTGAGAGATGATCTAGATTAGGTTAATTGAGGTAATGGGTGGCACTGTTCCATGAACTGGGGTTCTGGACTGCATAAAAGGAGAGAACTGGCTAAACACCAGCACTCAAGACATGATGCCCTCACTGTCTTCTCTGTCATGATGGAGCATGACCTTGAACTGTAAGTCAAAACAAACCCTTCCTAAATTGCTTCTGGCCAGGTATCACAGTCAGTTCACACGCCACTGGGATGAATATCCAAACCAGACACAGTTATGGGAGAAAAAGATTTATTGAAGCTACAGATCGAGGGGAAGTTCTGTAATGGTGAAAGAGGCTGGCCCCCTTTCATGGGTCCATCACTAACACCACACACACATACACACACACACACACACACACACACACACACACACACACAAGCAAAACGGGCAGGGGGCCTAGGAGAGAATTCTTTCCCCTTTACACAGCCTTAGAGAGGGGTCCTGCAACCCTTTCCCAGACCTGTTTACTCCCTGTCTTTGGAATTTCCCTCCTGTACTGCCCTCCCAGGAAGGAAAGTTTGTTTCTAGCTTTCCTGTGCCTCCTTACATCCTGCCCCCTACTGAGAGGGCTGCCTTCCTGTAAACAACCTCAGAGACCAGCCCAGGATTACTAAAAAGGTCAAGTTGACAACAAAACTTAACCATCACATGGGGTATTTTGGTCACAGTGATGAGAAAGTAACTAATACAGCACTTAGTATCCCTTCCATAGCTGTGACTATTGATCCCTATATGGTAAATGCAGAATGCCAGGGTCCATTCTATCATCTTCACAGTTTCTCCTTAGAAAAGACCACAGTGTATTGCACCTTAGGAGTGCTCAATGCTGGTTGAACACCTGAATAATTTCAGTAGAGTCACTGCCTGTGGTGCTTTGAATACAAATGTATGTCCCCCATAGACTCAGGTTTTTGAGGAGGTTTGTCATTGGGGACAGATCTTGAGTCCAGCCCTACTAGGAATGTTCTGAGCCAGTCAGTTTAAGCTATGGCTGTTTATGCATACTAGTGCTGGTGGTTTTCTCTCTGTTATAGATGCTAAAGTGAGCGAGCTTCTTCCACTGTAATGAAGCTTTCTCTGGAATCTGTAAGGCTGAAATAAACCCTTTCCTCTCAAAAGCTGCTTCTCGTCAGATGTTTGTCCCAGGAAATGTGAAGGTCATTGCAACACTTCCCCATGTGTGGGTAAAACCCAGGGCTCACTACGGTGAGTCAGCAGAGAACTGTTCAGTAGCACGTGTCTTCAGGCAGAGCTGTACTCTGTGGCTGTGTGATCTTGGATATGCAACATGACTTTTTGGCTTTTTATCTGGTATGTGATAAATGATACCTGCTGCTGTCTGCATGGCGTAGTCTATAGGATGTAGGCAGTGGTCTATAGAATACAGCCACATAATGGTGGTTGTGGATAATTTCCTAGTAGTGCTCATAAATTGTGCAACATCTGACATCAACGGCAAGTGCTGGTGAGTGGGAATGAATAGAATGCTAAAAACATGTATGTACTTCGATTCAGTAATTTGAAGCTGTCGAGGTTGGGCAAAGACTGGAATGACTTGAGCAAGTACGTAAGACCATGTCAGGCCCAGGGCCAAATCCAAGTTTTCAGATTATTTTACTACGACCTTTTCTAACAGGTTGTATGTAATAAGCAGCCTTTACACTTAAGAGCTGGAGGCAGCCATGGTTGGTATGACAGGAAATGATGGCAAGTTGGAGAATTTAAAAAATGACCACAAAGCAGCTAACCTGTGTTCCCTAAACACATGGAGATTACAGCAAGGATGATGATGGGGCTGATGTTACAGGCGATGAGCAAGAAAAGGTGAATCTCCCAGAGCTCTGAGAGTATAGCTTACCCTGTGGAGACGGGCAAAGTGGCCACAGATGGCGCCGAAGCCCTCGGGACATCAGCAAACTAGAACACAGTTCCACCCTTTGCCACACATTCTTTGTCTTTTGTGTCACAGAGAAACTCTGGAATCAGGCTCCCCAGATCTCAGCCCTCATCACTTCCCAGTTCTGTGCTGTTTTCCTACCTGAAATCAGGGTGGTGTAATTGAGATGATGGACGGCTTAAACATTTTTTATGTAATTCTTAGGACAGTACCCGACACATTTTGAAGCCTCAGTATAAGTCACCCACTGTCACTTAACTTGTGTTTGAACCATTAAAGCACTTTGAGGGAAAATTTTGTATGGTAAGGGTACATGGGTGTACCCTAGGGAACCTGAGGACTGCTACTCAGCGATTTGGGGATGCAAATAATCACCCTTTCATGGAGAAGCTGAGAGGAGTCTGAGGATGCTTGTTGCAGTCAGATTTCTAGTTGCTGCGCAGAAAGAACCCAAACAAAAGCGGCTTGTGGAGGAATGGGTTTATTTGGCTTATGGACTCAAGGGGAGACTCCATTCTGGCAGGTTAAATGATGGCATGAGCAGAGGGCTGGACATCACCTCTGCCACAGCACTGTAAACAGCGGCAGGAAGGTGTGCCAAATACTGGCAAGGGGAAGCTGGCTTATAACCCCATAAGCCTGCCCCCAACAACACAGCTTCATCGAGGTTGTAAAACCCAAACTGCCATCAGCTGAGGATCGATCTATCAGAACACATTCAATTGTTTGTGGGGGACACCTGTATCAAACCATGACAATGCTGTTGCTCTCTGGTCCTCCTGAGTCTCACTGGATATGCTCTGGTCCAGATGTAACCTGGAGTTTACGTGCTAACTCATGGAGGCCATCACTCACAGGCTTTACTGCAGTGATGAAACTTTTCCATTTCCACTTGGGAGGTTGCATGATTGATGCAGACCTGCTTCAGGGTCATTTACAGCTGACCACCGGTAATCATACAAGATAAGGATGTCTTATTCGTCCTGGGCTGCCATAACTAATTGCCACAAGCCAGGAGACTTAAACAACAGAAATTTACTTCTCATACTTTTGGATGCTGTTGTAGTTAGCCACACGCTGCTGGGATGAATCTCCAAACCAGACACAATTTTGGGGAGGAAAGTATTTATTGAAGTAACAGACCCAGGGGAAGTTAAGAAAAAAAAAAGGCTGGCCCCCTTTCACAGATCCAAGCAGAGACAGAGACAGCACCTCCAGAAGCAAGGAAGCAAGCACACTGTAACACTGTAATTCACAAAAATGCAGAACTGCCAGACTGGGGTTCTGGCTTTTCTTTTGCATATGTATCCCTAGTATTTTGCATCCAATTTAGAAAGGGTGTCATGACCCCAGGAGGCCAGGCCAAAGTGACACTTCCTCCAGCAAGAAGGCTGAAGACAATTCACAATTATAATAAATTCTATTGGGGGACATTTATTCAAAACTACCACAGATGCTAAGAAGTTCAAGGTCAAGTTGCTGCCAGGGTTGGTTTTTAGTCAGGGATCACCTCCTGTCTTGCAGATATCTGCCTTCTTGTGTCTTCATGTGGCCTTTCCATCAATCCTCCAGTGTCTGAGGACACCAGTCCCATTGGATTATGTTCTCACTCCAATGGCCTCATTTAATTTTAATTACCTCCCTAAAAGCCTTGTTTCCAAGCACAGACACACTGTGGGTTGAAGAGTGTGGTAGTTTTGAGTGTGAAGTGTCCCCCATAGCCTCATGTGTTTGTGATTAAGCCTCATATTTAATTGCCAGCTGGTGGCAATTTGGAAAGGTAGAGATTTGCTGGAGGAGGAGTGTTGTTGGGGGAAGGCTTTGGGGTGTGATAGCTCAGCTCCCTCTTGATAGAGCTAGCTCACTCTTGGTGCTCTCTTGGTGCTCAATTGCTGTGGCAAGATGTGATGCCCAGCCTCTGCTCTGCCATGCCAAGCTGAAGCTTCCCTTGATACTCTAAGCTGAAATAAACCCTTTGCTCTCAGCTATCTTGGTTGGGTGTTTCACCCAGGCAATGAGAAGGTAACTACAACTGAGATCCAACATTGAATTTGGGGTTTAGCCTTCAACACCAGGTTTATCCTGCTGGAAACCTTCCATAGGTAAGGACTGTCCATCATTAAACCCCTTCTGTAAGTACGGTGTTTATGAGGAGTTTGTCCTCTAGGGACACATAGAGAGACAAAGCCTAAACATAAAGAATGAATTACAGACAATGCAATTCATCTATCCTTCCCAACTTCCTGGTGTACTTTGGACACAGAAATCTCCATATTCAAGTCTGTTCACAGGGAACTTCATACCAAAGAGTGATGCAAATGGCCAAGGAGGATTTATAGCACCTCCTATGATTCAGCCACAGTGCTGGGTACAGGTAGACAGGTGGTAAGACAGACACAGAAGCTGTCTACATATAATTCCATGCCTCTAGTCACTCAGAACAAGAGAAAGCTTGAAAATGGCTTTGCAAAAAGAACTATGGACCACAATCCTCTGGCATGTTTTGTAGATGTAAGAATAGAACATATATGTCAGCTGAGACATGCATCCATTGATTAAGTATCACATTGATATACTAGTATGTTTGCCACTCAATATGATATCCTGGGTGAGTCAATGAATGCCTGCGAAGTGTAACATCTTTGTGTTCCACTCATAAAAATCCCAGAGGATCAAGTGAGACCATGGACACAGGATCCCTCATATAGTGGCCTCATATAGCTGGCAAGTGATACACGTTTATGAGACCAATCCTTCCATGTTCACTCGGTAGTTCTGGGAGCTGTCTCTGCATATAACACTATTCCACGCCATAGGCAGAGTGTCAAACAGCATCCAAGCCCCATGCCCTGCTCCCATGAAGCAGACAGACATGGTGCAGGTATACAAACACAGGCACACACATCTGTTTTGGGTCTTGCCATGATGGAAACACTCTTCCATTGCACTGCGAGAGGAAGCATTTCCAAGGTGACCAAGAACACTGAGGTAGACGTCCAAAGAGGAGGTAGCCATCTGTGCTACTTTCTTGCATGACATTCCGAGGACCAACTTTGAAGTGGAGACCCCTGTATCCAAGGTATGTCAGGATTTTGCAAAGGAAAGATGGAACAGTGTCTGTAATGCATCCCTTGTCTGCTAGGGGCACCTGGAAATGTACTGAGATGTGCTTAGATAGGATTAACAGCAAGTCCGAATAGTTAGGGGATCTGGTGAAAGAGGAAGCGGCAGGGCAGGGCAGGATAGGTCAGGTTGAAAACTCCATTCCTTTTCTAACAAAAATCAGGAAACATTGAGGCCTTTTACAGTCAAAGCGGTTGTGGCTGAGAGGTGATGGATGGTTGCTGTGGTCCTCTGGGAGATTTGGAAGGCATGGACTGCTGAGATGGACGAGAAGAGAGAGCAGCAAGTTCAAGGGCTGGGTCAGGAGCCTCTTGCTTCATAGTTCACTGTCACTGCTATTGTATGGCCTTTATTTTGCATGAAGTTTTGATTAAAATGATATATTTTATGCCTGAGTTTATTATGATTTTTCTTTAGATTCTTTTGTCTTGGGTACAATGCTCCGGCAGACCTTTATCAAAAAGCTTCATCAGAATTCACTGCATTCTCTCTCTGGCCTTTCACAATTTTGGTTGATTTACATGTATAATCTTAGTATTTGTGAGTGCATTCCCATTTGATATGAGGATGCAATCATGTAACTTTAGATTTCCAAAAATTATTGTACTACTATTATTCATGGAACAATGTGTCATTAATGGTTAATTAATGAAATATTCAGTTGTTAAAATTTTTGGAATTTATAAAATGAGGTACTCACGTAAATGGATACTCATGTTCTGCACCTCCCCCCCACATTGAGGTCATGCTACCTTCTACAATGAAGGTCTAGATAACAACTTTATTTATTTATTTATTTTATGTTTGGTGTGTGTGTGTGTGTGTGTGTGTGCACACAGATGTGTTTGTCCTGTGCACATGTGTTCAGAGGCCAGAAGAAGACATCAAATGTCCTTTATCTCTCTTCCACTATATTTCTCTAAGACAGAAGCTCTCATTGAACCTGAACCTGGAGCCCCCCAGTTTTTGGTTAGACTCACTGACCAGGGAGCACCCAGAAATTCTCTTGTGTCCACTCCTCTTCCACAGTGTTCTCTGAACCTTGCAGGGTGTGTTGTAAGTCTCTTTAATGTTGAGCTCTAAGCAGCTTCTGATTTTCTACTTGGATGAGTTTCGAGTCTCCTTGGTGTCTACGCAATCTCTCTGGAAGACGTTCTCAGGCTAGAAGGGAGATCAGCATTCATATTGAATTCATCACTTCCTCTGTAATGCTTCCTGGGCCTGGCAGGGGTGACAGAGATGACTTGTCATGTGCGAGGCAATTTGGGTCTCTTTTCTAGTCATATTGGTGGGTTTTGGGTCTCCCCAATACTCACTGCCATCTGTTAAAAAGCTAGATTCTATAGCCAAGAGCGAGAGCAGCATGGATTAAAGGGAATAAACATAGACATTTTGAACACTTTTGATGAGAATAACCTCTCCTTTTAGCCAAAGAACAGCGGAAGCTTCCTCTAGGGCCTATGACCTTTCAAGCCATAGGCTTCTGACTTGGTTCAGTACTGGGTATAAATTCCCTCCCACTGAGCAGGCCTTATATTCAATCAGAGAGCAGCTGATTACCCCATAGCCCGTGTGCTACCATTGTACTAGTGTATACAGCTTGCCTGGTTGGTTCATTTTGTAGCTTGCAGGATCTCCTGCTTGGGTGTGCTGTTGGTGACCATTATCCCTCAGCAGCCTGCGAAGCACTTTCCCATACGATGAGAGCCAGCTAACAGGGAGCTGGCTTCTATTCAGTTCCAGCAAGTTCTTTCTATGTCTTCTGACCACATCCTGTGATGTGTTCAGCAATAGGGTCTTGCACTTAGATCTGGAGGATAACTAAGTGTGTTGACAATGGCCTGAACTATTTTGGGGGCCTCATGGGCCTCTCTGAGCAACAGCTTACTGTGTGTGTGCGTTGGGGGGGGGGCAGGGAGGTAACCCAATTCTGGCATCAGGATTTACCAGCACCAGCCTATGGTTTTAGGGTAAAGCTTTCTCCACCCCAGCAGGATACTTCTGCCCAAACTACTCCTCCGCTACTCTCTCTGATTAAGAGAGTTACATCTTTTAATCAGCTAACCGAGAGGAAAGTCTCTATGGAACCGATTCACACCATAGTCTTGTGTATCTCCCCTCCCTCTCTTACTCTATCCCCCTAGACCCTTCCTGGATTTTATCCCTCAACTTGTCTACCAAGTATCTTCTCTTCTCACCCCGTGCTTGGCTTTTCATGTGGGTGTTGACGATCAAATTCAGGTTCTCATCATTACACAGCAACTGCTCATACCCAGGAAGCCATCTCCTCGGCCCCTGAATAACCAACCACTTAAATGAAGACAAAGAACCTATCATTCTAACCAGCCAGGGACAAGAGAGATTCAGTCAATCAGTTCTTTACAAACCTATACCTGCAATTTCAGCCTACCTGCACTGTCTTTTTAGTTAGAACTTCCTTCGCTGTCAGGGACCCATGTCTGCCATTTATAAATCCTTTTTAATTGGTGGTTAACTTTTCATAAGCTTTTCTTCCACTTCACCAACTCTCCAAATATTTCGTCATTCTTATCATTTCCTTCTGTCAAGCCTCCCTGTAGTTCAGGTGGGAGCATCATCATTACTGCACACGAGGGAACAGAGAGACGTGAGTAGGAATGTGACACCAACTTCTGAGTTCCATTTGTCGTAACTTTCACATAATTGGAAAGCTTCCAGTCTAACACGCCCTTTCTCAAATTGGCTAATATCTTTGTCTCTGTCTGTGCATAAGGCCTCTCTGGTGTAATTGTGTCCTTGAGAAAATATTGCAGCTGTGGCCTTATTCACTTGGAAACGTGAGAAATAGTCTTGCTGGAAGCTCTGAGTCACTTCTTCCATAGACTTTGCTGATGTTTTGTGTTCACTGATCTACTCTATACTTGATGTGTGCCAGAAGCAGTGGCCACACTCTGAAGAGCTCGATGTGAGCGGGATACAAGTGCTGTGTCCTCAGGAGGGAGGCGGGTAGAAAAACAATCCAGCAGCCCCAACAGAACATGGACACAGCTCCGTGACGGGGCTGCAGATTGAGGAATGGATTGAAGTCAGATCTCTCGCCCCTCCTCTATTCTCCTAGAGATTTGCTCTCATGCGAGTGTCTGTGAAACTAGAAATAAATTTCATCATTCCAAGTAGCGAGTTTAGTGTTTGAGGAAAATTTGTTTTACATAGGCAAAATTTTGCTATTTTTTATGTTGTTTTTTTTTCTTTTAGATTTAAGTGAGGAAGAATGTTTGAAAACTTTAAAGTGCTGGGCTGAAGAGATGGCTGAGCGGTTAAGGCATTTGCCTGCAATGAAGAAGTACCCAAGTTCGATTTCCCAGTGCCCACATAAAGCCAGATGCACAAGGTGGCTCATGTGTCTGGAGTTTATTTGCAGTGGCTGGAGGACCTGGCATGCCCATTCTCTCTCTCAAATAAATAAATAAAATATATTTTTTAAAAAGTGCTATAAGTCTCTTAAATGTCATGTAAAATATTAACAAAATCTCACTAATGCAGTGAGGAAGCTGGAATGTTAGTTTTTTTATTGTTGATATCTTTAGTATCCATTATTAGATACATTGTATGAGCAAATCTTATGATGGCACCCATTTCCCTCCTTCCTGTCCCCAATCCACTGGGTGTCTTCCAAGTTGGACATATTGGATTTTTAAAACACATTTATTTGGAGAGAGATAGAGAGAGGGGGTGAGAATGTACACCAGGACCTCCTGCCACTGCAAACAAACTCCAGACACATGTGCCACTTTGTCTATCTGGCTTTACCTGGGCACTGGGAAACTGAACCCAGGCTGTCAGGCTTTGCAAGAAAATACCTTCAACTGCTAAACCATCTCCCGGCATTGCAGTATTAGCTTTATTTTCAAGAAAAGAGGAGAAAGTTTATTATTACCCTGACTTTGGTATTGCAAAGGGGTGTACATGACAATAATTATCCAGAGCTGGGCATGCCAGTCTGGGGACCCGCAGTACCCCATACCCTTTTGTGATGGGCAAACTTACTGTCAATTTGACTGGATTTAGAGTCAATGAGGAGACATACTTCTGGGTGTGTGTGGAGGTCATTTCTAGAGAGGATAACTTTTTTTTTTGGTTTTTTGAGGTAGGGTCTCACTCTGGCCCAGGCTGACCTGGAATTCACTATGTAGTCTCAGGGTGGCCTCGACCTCATGGTGATCCTGGTGATCCTCCTACCTCTGCCTCCTGAGTGCTGGGATTAAAGGCGTGCGCCACCACGCCCAGCTAGAGAGGATAATTTAGGAGAATGTGGGCCGTAGCATCCAACAGGCTGGGAATTCAGACTCAATAACAAGGAAAAAGAAGAAAGCCAGGTGAATACTGGCATTCCCTTGTCTCTGCTTTCTATTTTGTTGAGGAGTGAGGATCTTTGCCATATGCTCCTACCACCTGGGAACTGACTGCCTGCATTCCTGCCCTGCCATGATGGATTCTCTCCCCTTGCTGTGGTTACCTTCTTGTTGCTGGGAAAATGCACCCAACCAAAAGCAGCTGATGGAAGGAAAATTTTTATTTTGGCTTCCAGTCTTGTGGGAGGGGAGGAAAGATTCATGATGGCAGGGGGAAAGCATAGCATGAAGAAAGCACAGTGGTTTGATCCAGGTGTCCCCCATACACTTAATGTGTTCTGAATGTTTGATCCTCAGCTGATGGCAGTTTTGGAACTGGAATCTCGTTATGAGCTGTGTTGTTGGGGGTGGGCTTACAAGTGTTATATTTGGCTTCCCTTTGCCAGTGTTTGGCACACCTTCCTGCTGCTGTCTGCAGTGCTGTGGCGGAGGTGAACCCTCTGTTCATACTGACATTTCCCCTGCCATCTTGGAGCTTCCCCTTGAGTCTATAAGCCAAAATAAGTCCATGCCTCCACAAGTTGCTTTTGATGGGGTTCTTTGTGCCAGCAATGAGAAAGCTGACTGCAATGGAGAGGTGGGACATCACTTCTTCCACAGCAGGGGGAAAACAGCAGCAGAAGGGTCATCCATGCTCTGGCAAGGGGAAGCTGGCTATAACACCCCTAAGCCTACCCCCAACAATACACCTCCTCCAATAAGGCTACACCCCCCAAATTGCCACCAGCTAGGGACCAAACATTTATAACACATGGGCAACATCTTTCTTGGAGGAAGGAAACAGGGCTCATAGGGGCTGGGGTGATTAGGTAGAGACCAGCAGGTTCACAGCTCACTGACAAAGATGTGATCATTCTGCACAGAATATTCTGTAAAAAAATCAGCTTTCCATGCTTATTAATCAAAGGAGAAATGGCTTTCTTCACTGCTATACTCTTTTTCACTAATACAACTCTTCTGTCTTTTATATAATAACCACATATTAATAGAACTTGAATACCACTCGGCTCCTCTTAAGCTTGCTATTTTTTTGTTTTCAAATAAATTATTTAGATGTCTATAATCTGCAATGTAATATGTTGCACTAAATCCGGTGAATCAACAACTTACCAAGAGCAATTGCTATGTTGATAGTTCATTCCGATTATGGTTTTCCCATTTTCTCTACAAAATAACTATTGCTTTGCAGAATGAGCTGGCAACTTGGAATGCTATTAAATGCTAAGAGAAAGAGTTGAGAGATATCTCAGTGGTCAATGAGCTTTCTATGCAAGCCTGACAACCTGAGTTTGGATCCCCAGAACTCACATAAAGCTAGTCACAGGGGTACACACATCTGTAATTCCAATGTGCCCAGAGCAATGGGAGACAGAGTAAGGAGAATCTTGACACTCTTGGCAGCTAGTGTAATGTTCACAGTGGCAAACAACAAGAGAGGCTCTGTCTCAAACAAGGAGGAAGGCTTCTGACTCCACATACATGACATAATATGTGTGTGCCCACCCCCACCCCTCAACGACCCCCACTCCCACCCCCCCACATAAGCTAATAGATATCTTGGTGCTCACGACTAGAGGAATCTTTGCCATCTAAAGCCACTGATGAAAATGTCCTGGGCATTCCTTCATGGTCCTGTCTCAGAGAGAATAGCTGGTCAAATGCAGAGGAGGAAGACTTCTCACTCTGTGGTGTAAGTTCTAAGGAGAAGCATGGTGAATAAGGTTCATTAGGAGATTGCCATATCTCTAACCTAAGCTTTCAGAGGTCCTTCTGAGGGCCTGCCATGTGTCCTTTGTCCTAGGGATGCTTTTTTTTTTTAAAGTTTCCCCATGTAAGTCAGAGAGACAGCTGATAGGTCTACACCTGACCAATCAGTTTTTGCATCTAGATTTGGGCTCTGGCTAGAGACACCTCCCACCTGAGGGAAGGGGGGTCTATGGAGCTGCCTGACCCTTCACATAAGGAATAGGCAGTGAGGTTAAATAAGTGTCATAAACTAAGGATATGAGCTGATAGAAAGAGCTGAAGGAGAGTACAGTGTTGTGACAAGAACTAGAATACTTCTGCTGCAGGTGATATTCTGGACTCTGTGGAGAAGGTGACAGGTTCTCCCACAGGGATGCATAATTGAAGGCACAGTGGAATTCAGAGTGTAGAAAATTCAGGAGAAATTAGAACCAATTAAATAGCAAGAATTACTCAAAAATTTTTTTTCTCACCTAAAGAAAACTTGGGAATTAAGTGGACTTCTTAGAGTCCAGAGAAATTACTGTGGTAGTTCAAATGTGAAATGTCCCCCATAGCCTCATGTGCTTTGAGTACTTGGTTCCCAACTGGTGGTAATTTTGGAGGAGGAGCCTTGGTGGAAAGGGTATGTCACTGGGGGAGGAGCTTGAGGTCAGCTCACCTTGCCAGTGCCAGCTTGGCATTCTCTCTCGTTGCGTCTTGTTGTTGTTGTGAGAAGCCCAGCCTCTGCCTTTCCCTCCATGACGAAACTTCCCCTCGAGACTGTAAGCTTGAAATGAACTCTTTCCTT
Source organism: Zapus hudsonius (assembly GCA_004024765.1). Lineage (NCBI taxonomy): Eukaryota > Metazoa > Chordata > Mammalia > Rodentia > Dipodidae > Zapus > Zapus hudsonius. The sequence continues at coordinate 18,124 of PVHP010020370.1, read as the reverse complement.
CCATAGGCTGCTTATGGTTGGGTGTTTAGTCCCAGCGATGAGAAGGTAACTTCAATTACTATCCAATGAAAGTGATGTCCAGATTACCTCTGGCAATATATTGAAGGAAATAATAAGAATGTGTGAGCTTCTAGGAAGGAAGCAGGTTCTCCAGGGAGAAGCAAAGATCACAGCAGCCTTGGCCCGTCCTCTGCCATATCCTTCCAGGGCCTAAGAGAGAAATGTCAATAGGGCCTTGGCAGGAAATGACTGAGACTCTACTCGGCACTCCAGTAAGGATCTTTCTGTTGTCTCGGCAACTGACTTTTGTGTGTGCCTGCAGGTTCCACAAAAGCACTTATGAAGTGTGGGAGAAAACCCTGCAAAAGCATGTCACTGTCCACAGAAGTCGCTATGGGAGAAAGCAGTGTGATGCGCGTGTTTCAAGTTTCTTTCACCCACCTTCGGCTCTTCCTCAAACAGAAGGTTTAATCACAGATGTGGGCAAGCTTCATGCTGTCAGGTTAACATGGTGAATCAATTTCTGTGGACCTGGGAAGCTATTAAAAGATATCACATGGTGAGAATGAGAGCGTTTGTCTAGATGAAGTAGATGAGAGGCCTCAGGAATACGCCGATGACAGCCACGTCTGCTGCTGACTGTCGGTGGGGGCTGGGGCAGGCCCACCAAGAAGATATGTGAGATCCGCCCTTCCTGCATCCCACCCCACAGTGCTTCTATGAACGCTAACAGCCATTTGGCTAAAGGAGTAAGTTATAAACAACTTAATGTGTCTTTATATGTGTATGTATACATATATGCATGCATATTGTTATAAACATAGTGACAGAGATTAAGACAAGGTACCCCTCTTTGTTTTTTTAGCAGGTACTGAGCTAGGGATACCGGCCCCAAAGAACAAGAATGCTGGCCTGCCCTCCAAGATTGAAGCTGAACCTCTCTGTGCCCCACTTCAGCCTGAAGAAGCTAGATGGCTGACATCCTGGCAAGAGATGAGCCACCACAGACCTACCATGGAGGATCCACATGGAACCCCCGCAGAGAGTGGTGGGATAAGCAAGAGACCTATAACCACAGCCAATCAGTCAACCCAGGATAAGCCAGCGAGACAGACACCAACGATCTTCAACACAACCTAAAGCAGAAGCACAGAGACCCCCTAAGACCTCAGCAATAAAGCAGCCTTAATATTCACCCACCATGACTCAGGGAACTGAGTGGAAGAGGGGGCGGAAAGATTGTAAGAGCCATGGTGGGGGAGAATGTCCAGAGACATGGCTCCCCTCAGTAACAACATACAAAGGGGGTGGAACTGGGTTGACTCCTAGGCTATCCATAACCCCCTACCCTATGGACTGATCCAGACTGCCCACGGAGGAGGATATCCAGCTGATTGGGGACAGGGAAGAGGGAAATCAGACAGGGAATTGGGGCACCAACACATTACTTGCTCATTCAGTGTATCTAAATATGGACAATAAAGATATCATTTATAAAAAATGAATAAAAAAAAGAAGCTAGATGGAGTCACTGCACATCTCCTGAGTGACTTTAGGACCTTAATACTTGAGAGGGGAATGTTGTAGGCTGCTTTAAAGGTCATTGAAAGAATGACCCCACCTCCTGTTTCCCTGGTAACATTACAAAGGAAAGAGACACTTCCTCCAGATGACAGAAGAAACCAGGGAGTGTGCCTAACTCAGTTTGTTTGATTGGGGATCCTGTCCCTAAACAAAGGGAAGCCAGCCCTGTCCTGCATTTGATGACATTATAATAATATTTGCATGCTGGGGCTTTGATTTTCTCTCTGATTCTTGGAATTATCAGGTATAGAATAGTGTGTCAGGACGGGGGCAGATGTATGAAGTATCATGTGGATTCCAAACTCTACGATGCTTAGCAGACAGGGGCACATGAAGGTGTGAAGAGGGCTGGAGATGACATTCAGAGGAAGAACAAGTCCAAAACACATAGTACAGGTGACCTGGGTTTCATCCCAGTAATGAAAACCTTGAACTAGGCCACCAAAAGGTGTGAAAAGCTTAATATTACTGAGGAAGCTTGTACTGTGGGATTCAAGGTTCAAGGTGACCCTCAGAGATTTTTCTTCTAGGTGATGGCTGCTTAAGTCTTTCTATGTGCAAGGACTTCGGATAGACACCATCAAGGCTGCCAATCAGGGCTGAGAAGATGGCTCAGTGGTTAAAGACACTTGCTTGCAAAGCCTGCCAGCAGGGGTTCAACTTCCCCAATCGCCCAATTAAGCCAGATGGGTATTCATTTGCAGCAGAAAGAGACCCAGGCATGCTCCCCTCCCTACATGTTTAAATAAATTAATAAGCATAAAAGAAAAGACTTCCACTCAGTGAAGTGTCTTGGAATGATCTCATCAAACCAAGGAATCTAGGCCTGGCCAAAGGATGGGGAGAATTCCCTTTTTTTCTCAGCACCTTCTGCAGGTCCTTCCAGGGAAGAGGTGTGCCTCAATCTTCCCAGGCACCAGCCATCTATGTGACATCAGGGTACTACGGGGGCTTCAGACAAATAAAGAAGCTTTTTCTAGCGTGACTATCAAAAAGCCTTAGTTTCTGGGATCAAACTGTAATTCTCAGAACAGGAGCACCAACCATAAATGTAGCTTTGTGACATGACTCAGTTTTGATAACTGTACTTTAACATCTAATCTTGCTGTAATAATGCGTAATCATTATTTGGTGATCCAAAACACAAAGACAGCCGAGGGTCTGCGGAGGCAAAGAGCTGTAACCAGGCCTCTAAGCAGCCTTCCCCACAGCCCTCGACATTATTAGTTTTATTTGTAATTTGATAGCAGCCCCTGTTGAGTATCTATATATTTTTATTATATCCTTATTTATTGAAAATTTTTCTTCCTTGTGCCCACAAGGCATATTTCTCCAAGATTACTATATGAAGAAAAATGAAATTAAAATGCAAATGAACTGTAGCTAATCCCCCCTTGGATATGTAAGCTTGCATAATTGCGAGGGTCTAATATATTTTTACTGCTCCTTTTTAGGGTTTTAAGCGTTCACAGTCACTTTGAAGCAATATTACTTTTCTGTGTTTGCTATTCCTCAGGGTTTTCCACGCTTCAGCCTCTCCACTCAGTTTCACGGATGCAAAGACAGTGAGCCAGTTGAAACTCAATTACGGAAGTATTTGTGGATAGGTATCAATTTGTCCCCATGGAAGCTTAAAGTGTTTTAATTTCCCTTCTCTCTTTTTACTGTTTATGTCATTATTATCCTTTCTCTCTGCTTCCAGGGTTAGACACGCTTGTTCCCCCATAATCCCTGGCAGGGACGGATGGTTTTCTAGAAAGGAAGATACAGGTAAAGAAAGACAAAAAGGGCCAGCACTTAGGGTCATTCTTCACCCCTCCTCTTCCTCCTCTGTCTTATGGGTGTTTAAGTATGTGTGATGTATGGTGTGGTGTGTGTGTATTCACACGCCCCCTGCACACCTGGATAGAGGCAAGAGGACAACATCAGATTCAGTTTTCTAACACTCTTTGGCATTATTTCTCATTGAACTCGGAGCTGCCATTTTTCTTTTCAATCAGATTAGCTGATCAGTGATTCTCTGGTCTCTGCTCCCCATAGGAGGACTGGGGTTACAGGTGTGTGTATGGTCACAACTGGTTTTCCTTCTCGGTATTCTCATAGTGAAGTTTCACAATCAGTCGTCTAAAAAATACTTTGTTTAGGGGAGAGAGAGAGAGAGAAAGAGAGAGAGAGAGAGAGACAGAGAGAGAGAATACATATGGCCACACCATGGCCTCCTGCCGCTGCAAAGGAACTCCAGATATACGCACCACTTTGTGCATCCAGCTTTATGTGGGTACTGACTGTCAGACTTTGCAATCAGGTGCTTTTAACCTGAGTCATCTTTCCAGTGACTTTCAAGGTGACCCTCAGAGTTTTTCTTCAGCGATGCGATGTAGTTCCAGGGCAGCCTGAACTATGGTGTGAGACCCTGTCTGAGCACCCCTTTCTCCAAAATTATAAAGTTAACTTGCAAAGTACGTTAGGGCTATGAGTTTCTTGAGAGGTGCCCTATAGCAGTTCCTCTCTTGTCGCTGGGACAAAACACCTGGTCTGAAGCAGCGCATGAGAAGAAAGGGTTTATTTCAGCTTATGGCTTTGAGGGGACATTTCAGTGTTTCATGGTGGAGGAAGCATAGTAACCAGCTCACATCTTCCTACATTGGGGGCAGAATGGGAATAGTCAGGTGACCAGCTCTGGACACCCAGTGGGCCAGACTGACCAGCCCCAAGGAGTACAACACAGCACCTCCAGCAAGACCCTGGCCATCTCCCAAAGGCTCCACTAGATGGGGATTAAATAGGACGCTTAATCACAAACACTTGAAGCCATTTTACTTTCAAAGCATCACATGGCCAAAAGGGCTCCTTTTGGGACATGGATGGTTCTTCCATCCCCACCCCCACCCCCCACAAAACCACCAACCAGCCAGTAAAAAGCAAAATAAGAGCTCATGTCATTGAACACTTTGCCTCCCATGTACCACAGAGCACATGAAACAGAGGCTGATGCAGGGAGAGGGGCACGTGTGCCGCTGACTTGAGCAGATACACATTAGCAGAGCAAAGGAACCCAGAGTCCAGAAAACACACAGAGGATTTCCGTGTGGTCCTGTGGAACCCTCAAGTGGCTGCCTCTCTCTGGGACCTTGACACTTGGGGCCCCAGGTTGGAAGCCCACTATTAGCTTGAACGCTTGGTTTTGAGGACTGGATATGCTTGTATACGTTTCTATCACTGCCCAAGCTCTGAGTCCTTGACTGTGTATCACTCCACCGAGGATACAAGCAGTAAGCTCCAGGGGACCCTTGTGTGAGAATTTAACTGTCGATGTTAAGACACAATATATTTATATGCTTATATTTACTATATTTAAGTAGAGGAAACATTTTATACTTTAACTATAGCATTACTAAATACATCTGATATGAATTCTCCATATCAAACATATCATATTAATATGACACTAAAGATATTCACCATTTCATCATGTTTATTGTTTACTAGAATCAATATTTATCAAAGATTATCAATATTTGGCATTTACTAGTAGGTAGTGTTTTAAATATGTTTGACCTATATGTGTCCTATCCCTATTCTTATGTCTACACACACACACACACACACACACACACACACACTTTTCTGCTCCTGTTCTGTGGTGTGTAGCTTCCTCCTTTCTGAGCCATCTTCCTTCCTCTTCCTCTTTACTTTCCTCTCTTCCTGATTGCCCGAGCGCTGTCCCTTCTCCTCTTGACTGAAAGTTAGCATTCGAGTTCAGGTGTCCTACACAGGTTCTCTGGGGAGTCCTGGCTGTCTACAGGCATTTGCTGGGGAAGGCAGGAAGATGAGAAGCCACAGAAAAGCAAGTTCTTCCCTGGTGAGCATGAGCTTCCTGTTCTCGAAGTTTCTGTCCTTCCCCCCTTGAGGTCTTTTCTGCTTCCTGTGAGTTTGTCATGGCTCTCATGACTCTCTGCACAGCCATCAGCAGCCGTGAGGGCTGTGCTCTTCCCAGAAGCAGGGCTGTGTCCATGAGAGGAAGGGACTGGAGGACAGGCCATGCACTGGATCCCATGTCAAGATGAAGGGGCCTGATGGGCTTTGTGAGCAGGCAGCTAGTGGGATCCCTGGAGTCCAAAAGACCAGAGCTGCCTTCTTTGGCCATGGACTCTGATCTCTATGGGGGGGTATGGACAGGGGATGGTGGCAATTGGATGTGGTCAGGATGGACCAGAGTGGTGAAAGTCAAGTTGGCATCCCAGTGCTGAGGCAGCAGCAGGAGGCAGTGAGAAGCTATACCAGAGCCTGCCATGGACAGACATCCAGAGCCATGAGGAGGACAGCCGTCCAGGGAGAAAGCTGTGGCCAGAGCTGAGGGAGGCAGAGCCTGAAATTTGATAGATGAAGACCCAGTGAATGCCAGGACTATGGGATGGCTGCCAAGGAGAGCTGCCAGCACCTGGTGGAGTTTTCTGGGACTGTGATCAGCCTAGCTGGAGGGGCGGAATTGGAACTCCAGAGTGAATTATTGGACTTGGAGTTATAGAGTTTGATGCTTCTCTGTCTGTTTTAAATCTTGTATTGGTTCAATCTGTCTTTGCTATGCTCAGTGCCATCTTTTGAAGTATGAATGTTCTGGGCCATTATGGTTTTTATTTATTGATTTTTTTGGTATTATGACTCAGTTGAAAGAAAAACTGTGGGGACTTTTGGTGTTGATCTGAATGCATTGCATTTTACATGGTGCAGTTTGTGGGGGTCAGGGGCTGATTGTGATCCAGGTGTCCCCACAAATGAATGTGTTCTGAATGCTTGATCCCTATCTAGTGGCAGTTTGGATGTTGGAACCTTGTTGATGCTGTATTGTTGGAGGTTCTAGCCAGCTTCCCCTTGCCAGTGTTTGGCAGACTTTCCTGTTGCTGTTGTCCACCTGATGTTGGCCAGGAGGTGATGTCCACCCTCTGCTCATGTCACCATTTTCCCTGCCATCATGGAGCTTTCCCTCAAGTCCATAAGCCAAAATGAACCCATTTTTCCACAAGCCACTTTTGGTTGGGTTCTTCTTTGTTGCAGCTATGAGAAGGTCATCTACCACCACACTGAAATCAAACTTCTGAAGTTAGGAGCTACAGCCTCAGGCCCAGCAGCCCATCCCCAGTGCAGGCCTGAGGTTTTTGCCCCCCCCTTTTTAAATGATGGGGGGGGGAATCAAAGGAAGGTTTTTGCACATGAAAATCATATATGGAATTCCAACTTTAATTTGCATGTCCTCCTGTGAGATCCTAATTAAGGAGACTGTAAGTGGGGTATGCTTTATTATAGCTCCTCTTTTTCTGAGCTCATTATCTCTTCTAATATATATGGAATTTGCCAGATTTGTCTCATGAGAGCTGGGGCCTCGTGCTGTGCACTGGTGCACACTGGTGAGGCCTCCCTTCATGGCTACTTCATCACCTGCCTAGGGTCTCAGCAGCGTTGCCTGTGGAGAAGACACACTGTGCTGTGATTCACCCACTTTCCTTTTTCTTTTTAGAGACAGCGCCTCATGTAGCTCAGGATAGCTCCTTTTGCCTTCACCTCCTGAGTGCTGTTTGTTCCGTGCTGGGGACTGAATGCAGGACTTCGTACATGCTAGACAAGCACTCTAGAATCCCAGCTCCTGTTTTAAAAAGTATCTTTATTATGAATAAGTAAGTACATTGTATGAGCAAATCTTGTGAAGGTGTCCCCATTTCCCACCTCTCTGTCCCCAACCCACTGGGGTCCTTCCTCGGTGCACATACTGGATCTGTCCATAGAGTAGGGGGTTATGAACTGCACCAGAGGAGCCAGTTTTTTCTTCCCCCTTGTGCATTGTTGCTGGGGGGGCAATGTCTCTGGATATTCTCCCTCACCATGGCTCTTACATTCTTTTCTCCCCCTCTTCCACTCAGTTCCCTGAGTCATGGTGGGTGAGTTTTAAGTCTGCTTTATTGTTGAGATCTTAAGTGTCTCTTGACTTCTGCTTTTGGTTGTGTTGGGTATCATTGGTGTCTGTCTCTATTGACCTTTCTTCAATGGAGACAGACCCAATGTCTGTCTGTTATCTGGCTTGCTGTGGTGATAGGTCTCCTGTTTATCTCGTCACTTTCTCATAGGTTTCATTTGATTCACCCTCATTCCTTTCACAACAGCAGTGTGTGAACAGGGTGGTGGTGGCTGAGCCATAATGGCTGACTCCTCAGGCTGGCTATGAATGGGATGTGAATGAGGCTATTTAAATGGAAATTTCAACCCTGGCAGTGAGCTGAATTCTGGCCCTGGAAAGAACACATAGCATCCATCCTGTGCCCAGGAGATGTTTGTCAATGAACTGAGCTGCTACCCTGTATTATCTGCGATGCTGCCAGTGGCCTGCAGCTCCTGATGGGCTTGGAGAGTTCCATCAACACAAACAGAGAGCGATCACTGAGGAGGAGCCGAGCCCAGTCAGTAAGGGAATGATTGAGCATCTGTGGTGCACCATGCACACCAGCACAAAGCACACTGAAGAGAATAAAATGCGAGCTGGCTGACACTGGTTTGCACACTTTAGCTGCCACATTAGCTGTACAGGGCATCTACTTTTCCAGAGGATGTGGCACGATGTAATTAGGAATGATTGCTTCTAATTGTTTTTGATTTGAAGTTTCACATCAGGGAACAAGTCTCAAGGAGATCACCCCTTCTGAAGTGGTAACACTGTCTGTTCAGGAGCTGAGACGCCTTCCCAGAGCGCTGACCAAGTGCAGGGCAAGGATGCCTGTCCTATGATGTCCACAGCAGGCCTTGGTGAATAAATCCAGAGCAGGTGCATGTGAGGACGGCAGCACTAGGGTGCACGAGAGAGGTCCATTCAGTGTAGGCAAAAGTGTCTTAGGTGCACAGGAAGCGGAGAAAGCAATTTAGGGAAAAATGTTTAATTTAGTACTGTTTTTAAAAATGGTTTATTTATTTGCAAGCAGAGAGAGACAGAGAGAACACACACACACACACACACTCACTACTCACACAGAGCATGGGCACACCATGGCCTCTATGAACTCCAGATGCATGAGCCACTTTGCAAGCCTGGGTTGTTAGGCTTTTCAGGTAAGCACCTTAACCACTGAGCTGTCTCTCCAGTCCCTTATACTATTTTTGAGAAGAACAGCACCCAGGGGAGATTCTGTGGGTTTGAGATTATGATGTACAGAGATACTCAATTGGCAAATACTTGCTGTGAAAGCACTTGAATTCGGACTCCTGGCACCCATGGAAATGCAGGGTGGGTATGACAGCCCGAATGGAATCACAGGGCTTGGGAGACAGAGCTAATCAATCCTTGGGGCAAGCTGGAAAGCTAGACTAGCCTAATCAGTGAGCTCTGGGCTCAAATGAGGGAGCCTGACTCAATAAATAAGGTGGAGATAGATTGAGGAAGATACCTGACATCAACCTCTGGGCTCTACATGAACCTGTGTGCAAATGCACACCTACACATGTACAAATGTACATGCACACATGTGCACATACCACATACACACATGAAAATAATGTAAATCAGGACGTGATGATCTCATCCATTCATAGCTCAGATCTCGTTGCTCTAAGGATTCTCTCTTTATCCTCAATACTTGGCACTGTAACTAAGATATGTCTTGGGGTGTTCCTCTTTGGTCCAATTTGTTCGGGGTCCTCCATATCTCTTTTAGATGTACAGGACTATCTCTTGCCAAGTATGAAAAGGTTTCTTGAATAATTCTGTTGAAAGTATTTTCTATGCCCCTAGCTTGGTTTTTTTCTCCTTCTGGGATCCCCATGATCCTAAGATTATGTCTTTTTATGGTATCTCACATTTCCCTTGAGTCTTGTTCACTTGCTCTTTTGAATTTTGTCACGTTTCTGATTTCTTGCAAATTCTCCTCTGTTTTGTCTTCCATGTCTGAGGTTCTGTTTTCCCAGTGGTTAATCCTGTTAGTAAGAGATTCTAGGGACGTTCTTATTATTTCAATATGTATTTTGTTTTCTGCAACTTCTTTTTGGGTTGCTTCTATCATACTGTTGAGATTGTTTTCATTTCAAGGTTTGATTTAATTACTTCTTCCTGACAGTCATTCTTATATTTGCAGATGTCTTCTGTTCATTTGGAATGCTGGTTTTTGATACCTTCAGTTTTTAGGTTTGTCTTTAGTTCTGATATGTCTTTTCTGAAGTCCATTAGGTTCTCCTCAATTATATTAAACCTGGTGGCAAAGCTAATGAGCTGACTTTGAACTCTTTCAATATGTTGGTCCATCTTTTCTTGCATGACTGACATTAAGAACTCCTCAAGATCTGTGCCAGTATGAACAGGGTTCAGTGTCTTGTCTTCCTGGGCCTGCCTCTGTTCACTCTCTTTGGTGGCATCATTATTGCCATTTGGCATGGTTTCCTCAGCTGGTGATATATTCTTGTGTTGAAGTCTGCCCATTTTGATTCCAGTTGAGGTGATTAGTGCGATGCCTTTGATCTGATTTCACTTTGCTAGTGTGTTCTGGGAGTACACTGGACTCCACAGGTAGGGATGGGTACTCACTTGTTTAATCTGTGAGTGTGTGTGTGCCCTCAGATCACTGGCTGGACTTTGATGGTGATACTGGGGGTACCCTGTTAGAGGAGGGTGTGGGGCTGTGGGGACTAAGTAGGCAGAGGGTGGGGTGCCAGGTCCTATGTAGCCTGCTAGGGGATGCGGGGCCCCTCGGGGTTAAGATATGATGGGGTAGGGGATCAGCTGCCTATCACTACCACCCAGGGACTATTTATCATATGGGGAAACCATGGGAACCAGGCTGCGGGGAAACCACAGGAGCTGTTGGGCACGTGGGGGAAACCACAGGACCCAGAGCTTGAGGATACCTCAGGGACCAGCGCTTGGGGATTACACAGAATCGGTGGTCAGGGGTACCATGGGGAGTCAGGGTTGGGGAAACTGAGGGGGTGGACAGTTGGGGAAAACCACAGGGGTAAGGGCTCAAGGAAGCCTCAGGATTTGGTGGGCAGAAAGTACCACAGAGGAGGGAAGAAAAAGAAAAGGGAAGAAAAAAAAAGAGGGAAAAGAAAAAATTTAAAAAAATAAAATAAAAAAAGGGAGTAAACAAGAAAATAGACTAGCAAAAACCTGAAGGGAGGGGCCGGGCAGATGCGCTGGAGACCCTGAGGCTGGGGGAGAGGGGTTATGTAAAAGCCCAGGTCCCGGTTGGCAGGCCAAAAACAAAGCAAAAAAAAAAAAAGTAAGGAAGGAAATAGATTAGCAAGGACCTGGAGGCCTGGAGGATGGGGGGAGGGTTTATGTAAGAGCAAGAGAAAAAAAAGTTGAAAATGAGAGACATGCAAGGGCCTGGGAGGGACGGGATAGACGTGCGGAACACGCAGAGGGCGGGAGAGACAGGGAAGGAGCCCTAGGGAAGCCGGCAGAGGCCGAGGGAAAGTTTCTGGCGGCCGGCAGGCTGAGGCTGCTGGAGCCAGGCTTGCTGGCTCCTGATGACTCACTGCCTCCAGCGAGCGCTGGTCCTCAATGGAGGCTTCCAGTGGTGAGAATCCTGTGCCAGGAGGTGTCTGTAGCTCAGAGCGTGTCCACGACCTGGATCCCTGCTGAAAACCCTGACCCTTGTTTCCCCGAGGGACGCGGCATGTCTGCTAGTCAGCCATCTTGAACCGGAACAGCTTTCCTTCCTTAAAGTCAAATCTTCTAGCTGTTGAATATGTGACTAGATGCTCACTCTCTTTAGCAATTAGGAAAGTGAAAAACAGTGCGACAGGGCTGGAGAGATTGCTCAGTGGTTAAGGTGCTTGCTTACAAAACCTGAAAGCCTGGGTTTGATTCCCTAGTACCCATGTAAAGCCAGATGCACAAAGTGGCACATGCATCTGGAGTTTGTTTGTACTGGCAGGAGACCCTGTCATACCCATACTCTCTCTCTCTCTCTCTTTCTCTCTCTCTCTCTCTCACACACACACACACACACACACACACACACACAACACACCCGTATGTACCTGTGTGTGTGTGTGTGTGTGTGTGTGTATGTGTGCATAGGTCAGAAGACAATCTTGGGTGTCATTCTTCAGTGGCATCCTTCTTATTTATTTTTATTTTTTTGTTTTTTCGAGGTAGGGTCTCACTCTAGTCAGGCTGACCTGGAATTCACTATGTAGTCTCAGGGTGGCCTCGAACTCATGGCGATCCTCCTACCTCTGCCTCCCGAGTGCTGGGATTAAAGGCGTGCGACACCACGCCTGGCTATCCTTCTTATTTTTGAGACAGGTTTCTCATTGGCTTGGAACTTGCCAAGTAGGGTCGACTAGCTGGCCAGTAAGCACTTGGGAGCTTCCTGTAACTACTTCCCCAGTGCTGGGACTATACCATTACACTTAGCTTTCTTTTTTTAAACATGGATTCTGGGGATCACACTCAAGTTCTCAAACTTGCAAGGCAAGCACTCTCCTGGCGAAGCTCTCTTCCCATCTCCACAAAGCAGTTCTTTGAGAGTGTAGGCAACACCAAGGGCATCATGGGATTCAATTATTTAGGAGTCAATATCCATGGCCCTACTCCTCACTCTTTCTTAGGCACCTGTGTGTGCCCCTTAGTTTGAGGTAGGCTCCTTCTAAGGAGTATGAGAGGCTGGAGACAGCAAATATGGGAGGGGGGAGACTCAGCAGCTCAATATAATATTTACATGCTATGGAGTGACCTTGATCACTGCTTCTGTAAGAGAAGCCAGCCAACATCACATAGGCGAGGGATCATCATGGGCTTTGGGGTGAGATCCTGGCATGCTGACGGATGCTGCGCAGAGGAAGCCAGGCTCAGAAAGAAGGATAGGGCTGGAGAGATTGCTCAGCGGTTAAGGCACTTGCCTCCAGTGCCTAAGGCCCTGGGTTCAATTCCCCAGGACCCACATAAGCCAGACCCACAAGGTGGTGGCCCTGGTGCTTTCTCTCTCTCTTTTTTCCCTCTCTCTCTCTATGCTTGAAAATGAATAAATAAAATATTTTTAAAAACCAAAACCAAAACAAAACATCCTTTAAAAAAAGAAGGAAGGACAGAATGCTGCCCCTTTCCCCTCCCTGATTCTTCAACTTTGCCACTCCATGAGGAAGGAAACTTGCTTTCTGTCCTTATGACACGTTCCAGCCTGGATCAGTCTTTCCTTCTCTTCAATAAGTGTTCATTAAAGAACAAAGTGACCTGATCGGTGAGCTACGGGCAGTCTAAATGTTCAACTTTACAGGAAATTGTTTGACTTACACTGTAATAGCAGAGTGGCTGTGTCCTTTGGTGCTATAGAAAGTGGACATGGTACTGCCTGATAGGAAGAGATAAAAAAATCATCATGAAGAAAAAGCCATGACCTGTATTTCTGATGAGTGCCACTGGAAAGTGAACAGTGCTATTCCAGCTTACTGCTGATATGTAATTTTTTCCTACAGCTTCCACCCATCAGTCCATGCATATGTCTGTGTACAGTGCTAGTTAACCCCTTTATTCTTCTAGTTAACGCCTTTATTCTTTATTTCGTTTCTAGTGAGGAATGACAGCTACTCTAATGGCTTCAAATAGAATGTCATCTGCTTACTTCATGTTGACAGGGTCTTTAGTGGTTGGTGTCTTAGCTTCCAGGCATGGCTCTTCAATGAGTAAAAGTTCAAGTTGTGCCACAAAGTGATCAAAACCATTATTGTGTGTCCCTTGAGTTTGCCTTTGCTGGCAAATGTGCTTGAATAAATTCAAGAGCACATGGTGTGTGACCACAGAAATGCCCTGGGAGGCAAGAGGATGATTATAAGCACAAAGCGACCCTTAGTAGGGTTGGGGAGATGCCTCTGTGGCTAAGAGCACTCTCTGTGCATGTGTGGTGACCTGAGTTCAATCCCCAGTGCCCACATAAAAATACATGCACACCTATCACCTCAGTGTTTGGAGGGTGGAGACATGAGGATTTCTGGGCAGCCTGTCTAACAAAAAACAGGGGCTTCAGGTTTAGTGAGAGACTCTGTTTCAAGGAAATAAAGTGGATGAGCAATGGAGGTTGTCATGGTTTGATCCAGGTGTCCCCCACAAACAAATGAATGTGTTCTGATAGATCGATCCTCAGCTGATGGAAATTTGGGAATTAGAACCTCACTAGAGCTGTGTTGTTGGGAGGGCTTATGGGGTTATAAGCCAGCTTCCCCTTGACAGTGTTTGGCACACCTTCCTGCCACTGTTTCCAGTGCTGTGGCGGAGGTGATGTCCACCCCTCTGCTCATGCCATCATTTCCCTGCCATGATGGAGTCCTCCCTCAAGTCCATAAGCCAAATAAATCCATTACTCCACAAGCCGCTTTTGTTTGGGTTCTTTCTGCACAGCAACTAGAAAGCTGACCACAACAGAGGTGGATACCCAACATTCTCTTCTGGCTTCCATATATGTACACATGGGGCCAGAGGATCTGTACATGCAACATACCACATGTGCACACACATGCACACACACACACACACACACACACACACACACCAAAATACAAACAAAAAGCCCATGACAGTAATTTTTTTTTGATGAAGGAATAAGGGAAGAACAGAAGGAAATAATCAGTGACAAGCTGTGGGTAGTATTTAAAATTCTTAGGAAGTGAAAAACATTTGTGTTTTTCATTTTTAATAGCTTTTTTTTACTAGTTAATTAATTTAACATAGGTTGTAGTAAGTATGTCCCTCCCCTGGTCCCATTTCCCTGCTTGCCCTCCTCAGTAGGATTACTGGTGTTCACTGTGGGGTAATTAGGGTCTCTGTCTCTGGGGGGTGCTGTGTCTCAGGGTGTTTCTACCTGCCTTGTGGCTCTTACAATCTTCATCAACAACTCTCTTCCACAACAGTCCCTGCGCTTTGGTGGGTGTGTTATCGGGTGGTGTTGACTTCTCTGCAGCCTCTGTATTTCTTTTATGATGCGTTTTGGCTCTCCGCAATGTCTGTTGCTCTTTTCCTGGATCTGGTTGTCAGGCTAGCATTGGGAGCAATATTAATGATTAATAATTAATGCTCCCTATGCAATTTCTTCTGGACCCCCGCAGATGTGGTAGAGGCGGCACATCTTGTTGTAAGCATACGGCTGTCTTTTCTTGTGTTGATGGATCTTGAATATCCCCAAGATTCCCTGCCATCTGTCAAATAAAACAGATTCTATGACCACGGGGGAGAGCAGCCTGAATTCAAGGGGATACGCCCAGGAGTTTGAGAAGCATTTTGATGAGGTGACCCACTCAACTTGTACAGGGAACACTGGGTTCTCTCGAAGTATTGTGTTTCCTGACCACGAGGTGCTGACTTGGTTCACAGTGTCAGTGTCACTTCCATCAAGGTCATCAGAGTAGCCTCCTCAAGGTGAGTATCAAATCCGTCATCTGCTTGTGTCCCTTGCTGTATAGTTAATGCACTGAGCGCTCTATCCGTACAGTGGGCTCAGGACCCTGGACAGTGCCTCAGAGCCCAATAGGGTCACATGATCTCAGGCCACATGCTAAGGGATTACTGAGATCCTAGGAAGAGAGACTGGGAGAATAATCAGTACATTGGCATATTGTGTCCTGATTTCATCTGTATTCCAACACTCTTGAGTTCCTTACATACTGCTTTAGCTTGGTGCCGTGTGCAAAGAAGAGCTCAGGACACGATCTGAAGGGCAGACATGCACAGTGCAAAACATCTGGGCTGACAGCTTGAGCAGGTAGAGATGTCTGTGACCTCACCCACGCTGGATAATATTGCTCCAGGGGAAATGAAGACAGAAGAGAAAAATCAGGCCATCATCAGTGCTATGGGGTACAGAAGAGGTTTAAGAGGGGCTGGAGAGATGGCTCAGCAGTTAAGGCACTTGCCTGCGAAGACCAATAACCCAGGTTCAACTCCCCAGTACCCACATAAAGCCAGATGCAAAAAGTGGTGCATGCATCTAGAGTTCATTTGCAGTGGCTGTAGGCCCTGGCCCATTCTCTCTCTTTCTCTGTTTAAAAATAAAATAAAATAAAAATTTAAAGGCCGTTTAATAAAGAAGAGGTTTAAAGGTTCACATCTGAATCACTCTGCAGGGAGGGACAGAGGAATCTGGGCATGATGGATTCTCAGAACTTGACCAGTCTCTAAGGCATCTGAAGAACAAAGGGGGCAATGTTCAGGGGGAACTGGGTGGTCTTGATCAAGGAAGCTGGCTCCTGGGCAGGGTTAACTCTGCAACTCAACCTGGGCTGACGTGCCCCAGTGGTCAGCCAGCAATCTGACTGGTCTCATTGCAGCACGGGCCCGAAGATCAGTGGGATCTTTGTGACTTCTTAGCTCACCTGTAGTGGATGGAGTAATGCACTGGACCTGAGTAAGTAACCTTGCCACATGCCCAAGGGTACTACTGCAGAAGATCACAGCCCTGAAGGATCTGGATGTCACTGCTGCTGTTAAAATGCTGGAGGTGCTCAGGGAGCACTGGTGTTCCACAGAGACTCATGAACTTGGGAACAGGGTCCATACCTGCAGGACTTGAGGTCACCTGCTGGCTTGAAATGCCAGCAGCTATGGAAGAGCTTCATGACGGCTTCCACACTGGCTTCCTCTCTGATGCTTCCTTCTGGTGGGACACAAGTGACTGAAATTTGGATCCAGAAGGGATTCAAGAACTCATCAATTCCCATGCCTTGCTTTGCATACTGGGGAAAAAAAGAGGGTCCCAAGTGCAATGAACTGAACGTGTGTCCTTCAATTCTTAAACTTCCAAGTGATGAAGAAGGAAGTGGGGCCTTTGGGAGGTATTTAGGTCTTGGAGGGCCTTGTGAATTGAACTATTCTACCACAAAAGAGGTCCAAGGGAGACCCTTGTCCCTCATTATGTGAAGACACAGCCATTGACATTGCAATGAACCAAGAGGTCCTCCCCAGACCTCATCTGTCAAATTAGATTTTGGACTTCCTGCTTCCAGAACTGGAAAAAATGAATTCCTTGTTAGCTTTTCTTTTTGGTGTGTGGAGCTATAATGTGGGATGTGTGTGTGTGTGTGTGTGTGTGTGTGTGTGTGTTTGGGGGAGGGAAGGGGGCCTCCATATGCTCACGCTCCCCTATGGTGGTGGCCAGATGGAACATCATGTGTCCTGCTCTGTCACTGTCTGCCTGACCATTTTTGATTCTTTCTTTTGAGCCTCTTTGAATCTCTTTATTGATTCCAGAGCTTGCAGGGCTCGGGTGGCTCTTGAGTCTCTGCTTCCTTGTGGGATGGGGTTACAGGCATGGCTACGCCCAGCTGTTCATGTGGCATCTGGAGATGAGAACTCTGACAGACTCAGGCCCCCTTGGGCCCTCATGCTCATGCAGGAGGTGCACTTAACTGCTGAGCCATCTCTCCAGTGTTCATGGGTTATAAGCCACCTGGTTAATGGTATTTTGTTTCAGCAACTGAATGGAACGGAGAACTCTAGCTAGCTTCAGCAGAAACATTAAATTTTGGTCCTGGGGAATCTCCCAAGTGGGAGATGTGGGGAAGGGCTGCAGAGTGGGTTGACAGTAATCATTGCCCTCCCCTGCTCGTCACTGTGAGATTCTAGCATGCCACTCTGTGCCCCTTACTTGTTGCGAGAGAATTGGAGTTTCACAATACACTGTGATGGAAACAAGAGAGCACACTGGATTCAGCTTTAACATTGGGAAGCTGAGACAAAGGGAAATTACACGATGGTCACAAAACAAAACCCAAACTGAAATTGTTTCAAATGTTATACATTTCACGTCTGTCCTTTCTCCTTTTTAAATTTATATTTATTTGCAAGCAGAAAGAGATAGAGAGAAGAGAGACAGACAGAGAGAATGGGCACACCAGGGCCTTCAGCCACTGCAAACAGACTCAGGTGCATGCACCATTTTGTGCATCTGGCCTACCTGGGTACTGGGGAATTGAACTCAGGTCGTTAGGTTTTGCAGGCAAGTGCCTTAACCGCTGAGCCATCTCTTCAGCCCCCTCTCTTTCTGTTTTTTTCTTACCTCTTTGCTTTCTTATTTTAAATACATATTTATTGTCCATAATGAGTTACATTATTTAGTGGGCAAACAATGAGTTGTTATCCCCAATTCCCCAATGCCCCCCTCCCCATCCCCAATCAGCTAGATATCCTCCTCTGTGGGTCATCTGGATAAGTCCTTGTAGCAGGGGACCATGGATAGCCTAGTACTCAGCCTGGTTCTCCTGGCCCAAGTGTGTTGTTACTGAGGGGGATCTGGCGCATATCGCCCTGAATCCCCAGTTCCAGTCAAGGGCTCCCCTTCCCTAAGTGGAATATTTGGCCAAATTTAAAAGCTGTTGATTGTCTCCCCCAGGCCCAGGCTCCTCCATTGCACGAGTGCTCCTTTCTTGGTTTGCTGTTCTCTCCCAGTAGGAGGTATGGTCAGCCTATTCATGGCCACAGACTGTGTTTCATGCCAGTGGTCTGTGTTTACTCCAGCTGTCTTTGATCAGTTTCCCCTGGCAGCTTGTGCAGTGCCTTCCAGCACTACACTAATTA
>PVHP010020369.1:0-30823 GCA_004024765.1 Zapus hudsonius | reverse complement strand
AAGAGAAGGGTAGAACTCTGGGAGAGTTGTAAGGCCATGAAGGCCATCCATTTCTGGCCCTGACACAGCTGACATTTTGAATGGTGATGTGGCTGATGAGAAAACAAAGACGCTTATTAAGTCTGTATTGACATCCAACTTTGGAGGGCCGAGAGGGTCAGACACAGATTTGAATGACCCCTACCAGTTGCCGTTAAAAATAGAATGATGTTCAATAGCAGCAGAGATAAGTCTTTTCAATTAGGGAGGGCAGAGAAAAGCTGTTAGGTAAAAGAACAAAGGAAATCTTCGGTGAAAAGACACCCAGTAAAAGAAGGATGAGCCTCTGGAAGATTGGTGCTCCTCTAATCTGAGATTTAGTTACTTTGATGTTTTCCATGTACCTATAAAAATCATTATTAATCAACCTTTTAATTTGATTTTTTTTTAATTTTGAGATAGGGCCTCACTATATAGCTCTGGCTAGCCTGGAACTGGCTTTGTAGACCTGGAGGGCCTTGAACTTGTAGCAGGCAGTATTCTTCTTTCTGAAAGCCAAGATTACCAAGGTTGGCCACCACAGTGGGACATTGTGGTGCATGCATCTGGATTTGTTTGCAGTGACTAGTGGCCTTGGTGTGCCCATTCTCTCTTTCTCTTTCAAACAAATAAATGATATATTTTAAGTAAAGTTTTCTTTCTTCCATAGACAGTATGGATAAAGGCCAGGCAGACACATGAGGAAACATGTTAAATGAGGGTCTCTGACGAACTCAGAAATCAATCAACTGACAGCCCATGGGGAGAGGGTGGGTGTGACTTGTGGAACCAGCTAGTGCCCATGGGAGACTCTGAAACATCTCCTGGCCTCTCTTAGCTTTGGTCAATTTTTGTGATCTTCTCTAATGGCTAAGTGTCTGATACTTTTGACATTTCCTCCTGTCTATAAATAAACGACTTACATAAATTAAGGCTGTCTTTCAGTGCAATCTTATAACCATCTTGGTGAAAATTTCCTAAGGCACAGAGGCAGTGCAATGTAGTATAAAAAGACTGGAACAGTAACAAGTGAAGAACTCTTGCTATTAATCTAAACTTATTATCGAAACCATATATGTGATTAAATTCTCTCATCTATGAAATAAAATGGTTAAACTAACTTTAATGACTCTTTGAGTCTAAAAGGGTCTGTTTTAACTCTGATCTCATTTACATGTAATAATTAAAATTATGAATGCCCTCTTTAAAAAGCTAGACTTTGTTTTGCATTAATTGTGAAACAAAGATATTTAATTCTAGTTAAAAAAAATAAGGGACTTGGGAGATGGCTCAGTGGCAAAGAGTTCTTGCAGCTTAAGCATGAGGACATCTCAGACCATGGAGCACTGAGTTTAACTCCCCAGAGCCCACTTAAAAATCTGGCATTGACAAACCCTTTGTTAACCCCAGTTCATAGAAGATGGAGACTAGAGCATTGTTGGGGCCTGCTAAACAAAAGTGGCTGCTCTGGGGTGAGGAAGAGATACCCTCTCAGGGAAATACAAGGTAAAACAATAGAAGGGCACCACATGTTCTCCTCTGGCCTGCAAATGCACATGCCCAGGGCACAGATCTGCACATGCACATGCCCAGGGCACAGATTTGCACATGCACATGCCAAGGGCACAGATCTGCACATACACATGACCAGGGCACAGATCTGCACATACACATACCCAGGGCACAGATCTGCAAATGCCCAGGGCACAGATCTGCACATACATATGCCCAGAGCACAGATAGATCTGCACATACACATGCCCAGAGCACAGATTTGCACATTCACATGCCAAGGGCACAGACCTTCACATGCACATGCCCAGGGCACAGATCTGTACATGCAAGTGCATACACCACATCTCACATATCACACCACACACACACATGCATGCACGCACGCACACATAAATGATCAAAATTAGACATGTTTTTAAATTGTCAATATAAATGTTATAAAATTTAGACAAATTTTCAGAAACTTGAATTGTCACATGTGCTAGCCAAATGCTGCTGTGTTATAAACAAGCTTGGATTTAGTGGCTTATAACAACTTGCATTGATTTTTCTGGGCATTTCTATGGGTTAAGAATCCAGGCACAGTGTAATGACATCCTCAGCTCATTGGCTGTAGTCCAGGGGCCACCAAAGTGGCACTCTATCCTGCAACTATTTAGGGATCCTCTTCCAAGTTCAGGGGGCTATTTGCAACATTTTGCAACTTGGGTCCTGAAGTTCTGGTCCACCTCCTGGATGTCATAGAAAGTCACTCTCTGATCTAGACCTATCCTCAAAGCTGACAAGAGACTCTCCCCCATTTGCTAACACACAAGCCTGTATTAGACAATAGATCACAGGAGAGATATCCCATCATCTTTGCTTCATTACATCAGCCAGAAACAAATCACAAGTTTCCACCCCAGGCTGATGGGCTGTGGATAATACAAGGTCAGGTCTCATTGGCGGGGTTGGGGGGCCACCACCAGGTATGTTCTCACACCTGGAGAGTCAAACTAATGGTCAAGACAGTAACCTATCAGTCAATGGGCAATTACGAACCAGGAGATAAGGAAGGATGCTTGCTTTGGGGAAACTTTCAAAATAGTAGTTGTGACAAGGACAAAAAGAGAAGGTCCATGAGCACTTCCTATGCAGCGGACACTGTGTGTGTCACTCAATGAGGTGAAATCATCATGTAATTTTACAGTTAAGTGCAGACAGGACAAAAGGAGCTGACCAAGAATGTGGACTTGAAGAAATACAGCATGCTCAGAGTAGTCAGTACTGTCTACTACTGACTAGGTGAGTCAACAAGTACTAGCCTTAAGCCTCGGTTGCTTCCTCTCTAGAATGGTGAGCTAGTGGTACCTGGTATAGGTAAGGTTGGGGGTCTGACAGGGACAGATTATGAAGATAAATCCTGAGGCATGGAAGGCAGAGTATGATGGCTAGTCTCTGGTGAGCTCTGTGTACACTCTCAAATGCTTTACATACGGAAGTGCAAGCAAGCACACTAAACTTAATGGTTCTTTATGTTGTATTTGTTTGTTTGTTTTTCTGTCAGGAAATTTTCAGGATACTTTAGTAATCAGCCTCCTACTTTTCTCTGGTTAAAAGGCCCTTGAGGCCAGGATGAAAAATAAATATTCCATCTATCTTTTTGTAGAAGAAGCAATGAAATTCTTGTCTGTCAATAAATTGTAATATAGAAGGGAGTTCTTAACAATTCACATTGGTAAGTCAAAAATAGGACTGTTTGTATGCTTTCTAAGCATGCTTGGCTTAACTATTATTAAAATATAAAATATGAGGCTGGGGAGATGGCTTACTTGCAAAGCCTATGGGCCTGGGTTCAAGTCTCCAGTAGCCATATAACAGCACATGTACAAAGTGGTGCATGTGTCTGCAGTTTGTTTGCAGTGGCAGGAGGCCCTGGCATGCCCATACTCTGTTGTGCTCTCTTCTATTTCTCAAATAAATAAAAAGAATTAAATTTGTAAAAATCTGTAAAACATTAAGATGGATAGGATCAGACTATGTCAAAGAGGAGTGGATCAAAGGGGAATCAGGATTGTCTGAAATATTTAATAATATGGTAATAACCTTACAGGACATTATTTAAAGTGACTCGTACTTAATAATACAGTGTGTTTTAAAATTAGATATCTATATTATAAGTTGTCTAATCTAAAAAGGTGTGACTTCTGAGACTAG
Organism: Zapus hudsonius; assembly: GCA_004024765.1. NCBI lineage: Eukaryota > Metazoa > Chordata > Mammalia > Rodentia > Dipodidae > Zapus > Zapus hudsonius. The sequence continues at coordinate 27,094 of PVHP010020369.1, read as the reverse complement.
GGGTCACCACTACTTCTGAAACTCTTTGGCTTTTATCTGCCTTATGTTCATTTCCAGTGAAATCGACATCACCACTATTCACAAGTATTACATTAACATAAACTGCTCAAAAGTAGGACACCCATGGTCTTCACCCAAGGACCACATGTAGAGAAGATGCAGGGGACAAGGTGGTGAGTGTTACACAACTGATGTGGGGGTGGGAGTTGTCTGTCCATTTCCATGGCCACTTTCAGGCTGTCTAACAGGGTACCACTGATGAAGACATGGGAAGAGGGTCTCTTGTGCACCAGATGGCCCCTGGGAAAAGGCTAAATGAGAGCCATCAATGGAACGTTTAAATTTGTTTTGGCTTCATTTAACCTATGTATCTGCAGGGGAAGGCCTTGGGATTTCTAAGCAGAGCTAAGCAGGATCAATTAGCTAAAACTTCTATAGGAAGTATAGGCTTTTTTTTTTCAAAGAGAAGGACAACAAAAAAGCAATTAACTGTTCTGAAGTCTATAAGTGCTCCCTCAGAGGATACCTGATTAATCCCAGGAGAGGTTTCCTTTCCCCATTTTATTATTTATTAATTTTTTTGTTTTTTGTTGTGCTTTGTTTCTCAAGATAGGGTCTCACTCTAGCCCACGCTGACCCGGAATTCACTATGTATTCACAGGGTGGCTTCAAACTCAACAGTAATCCTCCTACCTCTGCCTCTCGAGTGCTGAGACTAAAGATGTGCACCACACCTGGCCTCATTTCCCCATTTATAAGTTCTTTTGAGCTCATAAATGGGAGAGCCTTACACTCTTCCCCACTTTCTTCTCTCTCCTTTCTTGTGTCCTTAATGTTCTCTGTTTAACAAAACAAATGCTTAACCTAGTGCTTGCTGGCTAGATATAGATCATAACATAATTATCTATACAAACTAAATGAGGAAAAATATAGTAAAATCCTGCTCTCAAACAGTCAATATTATTGGGGTTGGGAGAGAGTTGGAGTGGAGAGCCATTTACTGCTGATGAGGTGTGTGACAGCAATATGAAGCAGCATGTTGGTAGACACTGAGAGGGAGTCACTACAGTCAGCCCCGGTGTCCAGCAAGGGACACCCCACGACCCGAAAGGGATGCTTCAAAGCATAAATAGTACCAAACCCTATATGTACTTATAGAGGGTTAGTGTCCTATTCATGCAAAACTATGATAAATTTTACTTTATACATTAGGCAGAGTAAGATATCATCAATAACAGTAATGAACTAGTACAATGATATCAGTGCACCATAGTTCATGTTATGTGAATATGCTTTCTATCATCACAGCTTTTATTTTACTACACATGCGATCGTGTTAGGTAACACCATGAGAATAGTTGAGGGGAGTAGGGGAGTGACATAGGCAATGTGATGCACCATTAGGTTGGCACACAAGGGCAACCTGAACACAAGAACAACGATATCACAATAATTAATCTGATAACAGAGATAACTAACCTATGACAATGGGGCAGGTAGTGTATACAGAGTGGATACTTTGGACAAAGTGTCAGGATAGGCTAAAGCAAGATTTCATTACTCTATTAAGAATGGCATGCCACATAAAACTTGGGAATTTTTTTCTGGAAATTTTCAATGAATATTTTCAATCCCATGACAATGAGTGATTAAAGCCAAGGAAAGTGAATCCATGGGTTAGGTGTTGGGAAGACTGAAAATTAGGTCTCTAAGTGTTTTCTTTTTATCATTGCTGGGGAATATTTGACATACTGAGAGGAAATCAAAGACCCTGGTACTCAAAGATCATGGAAAGGAAAGGCATTTCACATTATAGCAGCAGAACACCTCCTTCGAATCAAGAATAGAGTTGATCCTGCTATTAAAGATCAGTTTGACTTAACTAATCTCTTCAAACAAGATGGGGACAATTACACTTATAGGAAGTTCCACAGGGATGCTGTAACACCAATAAATACCCACTTTGTCATTCTCTATAGCAATATAGCATGCTCTACAATATTATTACTATTATAAAAAGATAATTGATCCCTCAAATCAGCTGCTAGAGAAAGGAACAGAGTCTCTCTCACACCCTCTGGAGCAAACAGTCATCTTGCTGATAATATACCTGCATTAGCCAAAAGCTTTTCTTTATAGAGGATCACAAGGCAATAGAGGGGCAAATGAAGACTTAATAGAAATATCCTGGTCTGAATAGGAAGAGATTGAAATCATTTTCATGTTTTAGCTACCTTCAGCACTTAATTTTTTCTTAAAGTTAATAAAAGAAAATAATAAAATTCTCCCATTCATTTTCACACAGTACATAAAACCAGATGATTCTGAGTCTTTGCTATTACAATTATCTCTTCCTTTTAGAACATTTTTTAAAATGGCCCAAGCATCACTTTGTACAAAAGTGAGTTTGAATTTTAAGCATCCTGACACTGTTCCATATCATAGTCCCACTCAAAGGACTATAAGGCAGGATACAAGTTCAGATAATAGGATCATACTCTAAGCTCTTTTTTTGCAAAAATTATTGGCAGAAAAAAAAGCTACATTCACACCTTGCTTCATGTTCTGCACAATGAGAACTGCACAATTTTATACAAGTCCAGATATTAGAAACCAGATATGCACCATGTCACTTCTGAAGTTAATTTATCAAAGGTGAGGTATAGCTTTACAGAAATGAAATCATGCAGATTTAAACCCAAAGAGAGCAACACTAGCAGAGACCCTACCCTGAACAAAGGCAGGATCAAAGCAGGGTTAGAGGGAAGGGGGAGAAAAGCTTAATCTGTTGCTTAAGCCTAAGCGAGCAGCCCAAATTCTCTTACCCCAGACATGTCAGAGTCTTCAGTCCTGCTAGACTTTGGGTAATGGGCTGAAGCCTTTCTATTCTAGAATATTCTATAATACATTGGGAGATTGGCTGATCCAGCTGATGAGAGAAGCAAATGTTTCAAGAAGCGCTAAGGTAGCTGAGATGCTATGAAAATATCTAATAACAAAGCAGCCTCCATTACAGCTAGACACCTGGCTCACCTGGCCTCTCCCAGCAGTAAGGGAGGATGCCAGAAAGATCCATGGTTGCAATCCCTGAATGGACACTGAGAATATTGGTGAGGAAAACATATTTCAATTTCTGTCTTTGTGTGACGTGGTATTCAATCACTGCTACAATAAATAAATAAATAAATACATAAATACATAAATAAATACATAAGAAAGTATCGGTCATGGTCACTTGGACCTATTTCTTTGGGAAGGAATATTATGATGAGAAGCATATGACAGAGCGAAGCTGCTCACTTCATGGCTGGGGGGAGGCAAAGAGAGAGATAAGAAGAGTTTCCTTTAGGGGCCATGCTTCTAAGGATGTCTCTTCCTTTAGACCCCGCTCCCTAAAGAGTTTCACAATATTTTTACAGACTGTCATCTAACTCTTTAAAATATTGAATTTTGTAGCACCTTCAAGACCACAAGCATAATAGTATATTGTGCATATAGTCTGTGCTAGTAAGGATGGAATCAACTCACTCAAACAAACTGTCAACAGGCTGTCATGGACCTGTCTTCCTTTTTTCAGCTCCCATTTATTTTCTGACTATGGAAGATCATGAAAGGGTAAGCTCCCCACAGATTGGAGCCACCTGACTCACCACTGCAATCTAACCCTGATCATGCTGGCTGGCACAGAGAATATGCACAATCATTATTTAATGAGTGGGCTCATTAATCAATTAGTTTTCTCTTATATGGTTTGACTAGGTCAAAGGCTAAGATAACAGAAAAGGTCAAGTGGAAATTTGGAAGCACTCAGCATGCATTTAATTGAGCATAGAGTTAGTTAGCAATGTACTAAATTCCACATAAAAATGTTCCTGAAGAAGGTGAAGGATTTATTACTCTATTATTCTACATAGAGTATTATAAAAAATATCAGAATCAGAAGGAAGTGAGGGGATGGACAGTAAGAAAAGTAGTCGCTGGAGCAGAGGGGAGTCCTCATTCCCTCAAGCAATATGGTTAATATCTTGAAAAGACGTGTCTATGTATTTGTGCCATATATTGAAAGTTATATACTTGTTGCATATCTGTGATTTACCTCTTCATTCTTGGTTCTCAACAATCAAGTGACAAGATTATGTATGATTCTCAATCATTTTACAGAGAATTAGGAAACCTCAAGAAATGCTTTCCCCTAAGAGCTTAGAGGAAACATTGGGGCTGGAACTTTGTCTCTAGTACATAGGTCCTATGTCTTCCCACACACTACACTAATATGTAAGTATGTTTTGTTGTTGGAGACATGTAAAAAACAATGACCATCATGTCAAAACGAATGTTTCAACAGGCTTCTTTATTTATCCTTTTGGAGTGAAAATCGGTCCTCTCATGATTAAACTTGGAAATGGGCAATCACATTTAGTGACTTGTCTTTAACTTGGAAATGGGCTATCACATTTAGTGACTTGTCTTTGCACAGAACACTTCCAGTCAGTTACCACTTGCTATCGTTAGGTTCTATAAAGTCACCAGAAAGATTGAATTAGTAGATATTGAACTATTTGCTTCAATACAGAATTAAGATCCTACAGCCCCTGCTCACATTGGATCCATGGCCAATGTCACCGTAACATGTGCCCAAGTATGTGGAACATGGGTATTTTCTCTATGAAGCCCTCTAGCACTTATAAACTCTAGCCAGCATTTTGATACGATGTGTGAGGGAATTTTAAGCAGAAAAATTCCAACAAAAAGCAGCAAAACGTGAAGAGCATGATCCCAAACAGATCACAGAAGGGGGTATTCCTTATATTATGGAAGCTGAAACAAGAGCACAGAGTTCTCTCTTGTTGGAGCCCAGCTGGGAACATGTATGTCCATCAAAGACCATGAAACACAGGAGTATGGAGGAGAGATGTGAATACACTTTATCAAGTAGGCATAATAAATCTCAAAGGAAAGGAAAAACAAAGGAGGAGGGAAGGGGAGGAGGGGAGGGAAAGAAAGAAAGGGAGAAACTGGGGGAGAACAGAAGAGAGCAGAGGAGAGGAGAAGAGAACAGAGAGCAGAGGAGAGAGGAGAGGAGAGGAGAGGAAGGGAAGAGGAAAAGGAGAGGAGAGGGGAGGGGAGAAGAGAGGAGAGAAGAGGGAAAAGGCGAGGCAAGTGAAGGGAAGAGAGGGAAGGAAAAAGAAAGGAAGAGGAAGTTCAGGGATCAGATTATCAGGAAAACCTGGGGTTACAGTGTGCAGATGCAGTGCTGATAGATTTAAGACATGGTGTGATAGTAAAATAAGAAATATAAATTGATATTAAGAAACCCAAGCTGTATGGAATTGAGGGAGGACAGAGGCCGGGGAAGTTAAAAGACTGTGGCAAAAGTTGACCCAAAAGTGAGATAGCCTTGGGTACAGCAGCTACTCAGGAAAGAGTAAGAGAGGTGGAACATGCTGATATCCACCTATCATGTGAGAATAAAATAGGATTTACTGTCAGATTTGGTATGGTAAATGAGAGAAAGGAGGGACTTGTTGAAATCTGAGAGAATAATGTCATGTCGTGGCATGGTGTTTGTTTTATTCTGTGCACATGGCTTTAAAACAATGCTTCATTGTACATAGTTTATAAAAACACTGAAATAGATTTCTTACAGTTATGGAGGACACCAAGTCCAAAATTAAGGCACACTAGGTTTGGTGCCTGCTGAAGGCCCATCTCTGGTTCATTTAAGGCCTCTTCTCTCTACAACTTCACACACCAGGGGACAAGGCTGCTCTTTATTAAGGACACTAAGTTCATGTCTTAGGCCTCTGCACTAATAATCCAATCAACTCTCAAAGCCTCCATCATATGATCCAAGATTTGAGACCACAGCATCACCTCCAATGATCCAAAGATTTTTATATGCAAAATGAAGGGTTCTCATGGAACAGCATCAAGTTTATGCTGCTTGAATTGAATTATATAATCTATACAGAACTGAGGAGATGGCTTAGCAGGTAAGAGTGGTTCCTGCAAGCAGGAGGGCCTGAGGCTTCCTGAAAGTGATTCAACAGGACCTACATAAGCACATGGGTATGGCCACAACATCTGTTACCCTAGTCTTATGAGAAGCAGAGATCAGAGAGTCACTAGGGGCTGGGGAAAGCAATAACCCTGCATTCAGAGAGTCATATGAAGGAAATATGTATATTAGTAATAGAAGACACCACTGGATTCTTTCATCTGGCCTCCACACACCTGCAAACACATCTACACATACACCTGCAAGCATGTGCACATACACACACACCACCACCACCAACACTACCACCACCACCACTGCTACCACAATACCACACCACACATACCATAAACACACAAAGCCTATACAAAATTTTAATGATAAAAAATTGAAGATAAGAAGAAATCACAGAGTGTCATCAAACAACACTAAGAGATCCTGCTAGATCCAGAATGGTAACCAGCTTCCAGATGGTAGCATGAGTAGCACTGCAGGTGTTCCACTAGCTGCCAGGGGAAATTGGTCAATGATATTTGGAGAAAGCAGAGACCACTGATATACAATATAGACAGTTGTCACAAGAATGCTGAACACACAGTTGTATCGAAGAGACTAGCAAGTCAAGAAATGCCCATCTATGCAATAGTGGCACTAAACCAAGGAGGGTAATCAACACCTTACTGATTGGCTAGGAGATCCACTTTGGGACAAGGAACCCTTAACTGGAACTGTGATCCATGGCAAAATCCTATGGGGACCAAGAACCTGGGCTCACAGAGGAAATTCCTATTACCATAAAGCTACAGAGAGGCTACACCTTTAGGAGCTTGCCAAAATAGCAATGTTGTCTCATTTAACCTATATTGATCTCATTCTCTGATCGATATTCTGTTTGTATTTTTCAGAAGGCATTGAGAAAGCTGGGAACAACTCAATTCCACCAACAAATAATTGAATGATGGCTGACATCCTAGCAGGAGACAAACCACCCCTGGCCTTCACAAAAGGCCCAAATGAAACCTATGAGAAAGTTACAAGACAAAAAGGAGACCAATCACCACCACAAGTCTGATAAACCTGAAAGGTCAAAGGAGACAGATACCAATGATACCCAACACAACCCAGGGCAAAGATCCAGAGACATTTAAGATCTCAATAATAAAGCAGACTTAAAACTCACCCACCATGATTCAGGGAACTGAGTGGAAGAGGGGGCTGAAAGATTGTAAGAGCCACCATGGTGGGGGAGAATACCCAGAGATATTGCCCCCCTCAGATACAATACACAAAGGGGAAAGAAAAAAAAAAAGAAAAACTGGCTACCTCTGGCACAACTCATATCCTAACCTATGGACAGATCCAGTATGCACATCAAGGAAGGACCCCAGTTGTTAGGGGACAGAGAGGAGGGAAATGGGGATGCATTCACAAGATTTGATCATACAATGCATATGCTTATTCATAATAAAGATATTTTTTAAAGTCAAAGTAATTGCAGATAAATTTATTTTTAAATTTTTAATATTTATTCATAAGTCTTTACACTGAGCCTGGGACCTTGTGGTAGATAATTTTTAATTTTAAAACACCTAATTTGTATCAGTGCTAAATATTTTGTTAAATTGAAATGTCAAAGAAAAATAAATGAGTTCAGCCCTGAAGAGACATTCTTACTGAAAAGCATAGGAACCAAGGAAAGAAATTATATGCCAAATTCAGAAGTAACATTTTGCATGCGTGGTAGGTGAGAGACCTCTTATCTGTATCCTTGCTGAGTTTGTCTTCAGTAAGCATGAAATTATTTTAAATTTTGTACTTGCTCCTGGAATATGGAAGGAGCCATACCCTAGGACATGAGACAACAGAGTTTGGATCTGCATTCTGTCACTGTTTTAATTCTGGACATGTCCTTGCAATTATCCAATACTTCGTTTCCTCTTCTAAGACTTATAAAGTTTTAGGAGGATGAGTGTACAATTCTCTCACTTTCTAAGAGTAATTCAGTGTGCCAATTGGTCAAGAACTTGTACCTTATATACTCATGTAGTCAGATATAACACTTTTTGCAGAAAGGAGAACAATTGGAAGTTTGACTTCACTGATTTTCTTTCTAGATAAAAGCCTGATTTTTCAAACTGCTAGGTTTCCGCATCCATGTGCCCATGCAGTTGAAAAGTCCTATTTACACCCAAGTAGGGCAGGTTTTTAAGGTGATTAAGAGTTATTTGTGTCAAATCATTATACATATTTATTCCTAGCCTACCAATTCATTTTTTAAAATATTTTATTTATTTATTTGCAAATAGAGAGAAGAGAGACAGAGAGGGAAAGAATGAACATTCAAGGGCCTCCAATCACTGCAAATGAACCTCAGATTCTGACCATACCCTGAGAACTAGAAATTTTTAAAGAAATGGACTGTTGTCAGAACACAACCAGCCTTTTCATTAGTAGTCCAATTCTAACAGAGCCTTCTCTTTCTCCTTTGAAATTTCAAAAGCCACCCATTCATAGTCCCCAATTTGCTCTGAATTGCCATTTTCAACTTCTCATGAGAATAGCCTATAAATCTCTGCTTACAGCACTGCAAGACCTTCCCAGTCCAAAGGACAAAATCCTGGCACATCCGTCCAACACTCAAGTTCTGAAAGACCAAACACTAGATGGTCAGATTCATGACAGCAAAAAAACCCCACTCCTGATACTACTTTTCTGTTTGGTTTAGCTTCTCATTGCTGAGACAAACACCCCACCAGAATCAGCTGATGAGAAGAAAGGGTTGTTTATCTCAGGCATACGGGTTCCAGGGGGAGCTTCATCATGTTAAAGAAGCTAGTATACCTCATTATATATCCACAGAAGAGAGGGAGAACAAGCATCGTGCTCCAGCAGGCACAAGATAATGCTAAATACCTGTAGCATGGGGAGAAAAAAACAACCAGCTGGAGCTCAATCTGGCCATCAACACATCTAGCTGGGCTGGACTCAAACACCACTTCTGGGGATACACCTCTTCCAGCATGGCTCTGCCTACTAGAGAATTAAGTAGAAAACTTATTCAAAAATCCCTCAGGCTATGGGGGACATATGGTTACATTTAAATCACCAAAGTTGTTTATTTCTAGAATCTTTTACTTCTTGATTCAATAAAAGTAATTGAAATTATAGAAATTAATACCTTGACTAAAGAAAAGAGGAGGAATGATGTGCTGGCCTCTTACACATTAATGTCTTAAGACTCGTTCATCCTATATTTGTGTTATTTTGTGTACTTTTGACCTACATATCCTTTCAAGCCCCACAATAACCATTACAATTTTCTTTATGTTTCTTTGTCTAGCCTTCTTTATAGGAATGAGCTTACTGAATGCTTAACCAACCTGTAAGTTTTGCACAAAATTGTTTTCACTATATTAGATTAAGCATCTAGCAATGAGTAGGGAGTTTGAGAAACTTTTAAAAGGTGTAGAATAGATGACATTTTCCCCTTCTTGTCAGAAATCATAAATCTAATCATATTTTCTACCAGCTCTAGGCCCATGGGCCCAAACTAATTTGAAGGATTATTTTACACGACATGCTTTTTTTTTTGCTTTGTTTGCTGAAGCCTATAAAATCATTTTAATTAATTATTCTTTATATCCACCATCTCTTCAGTGAATTAATACCGCCTTAGAATATTCATGAAAAATGTATTTATTAGGCACAAATGGAATGGCAATCCTTCAGAAACTCTACAGAACACCATCCTGTGAACATTAAATTCTGTTAATTATATAGTCCATGGACTCCACCTTTCTTGGAATAACACCCAACTTATTAGTTAAATAACTCATATGGTTATTTTGATTCCTTCTTGATATCCACATTAGAAATCTTTCATACTTGCTCTATGATTACGCTCTTAATGCAAATGTAATACACACTAATTTAGATCTGACCAAATTATATGCTTAAATACCTCAAGGTTTATTTTCTAGAAATCAAACACTGAACAAATCCATGGCAGCTGAGGCAGACCAGAGTATCCATTATAGCTTAATCGCCAACAAAGTCAGCCAAATGGCTGCTTTACACAATAATTGGTGGCATACCCACTTCTGAGGCTCTACACAGTCTGTGTATAGTAGCTAAGACAGGGGCCAAACCCACAGCAGATGACCAACAATCAGGAGACCTGGCATAGGGCTGGAGGGCAGCTTGGTGATACAACACTTGCCTAGCACGTGCAAGACTCTGAGTTTGATGACCCTAAGAGGGAGTAGGAGAGAATGGAGAAGGGATGAGAGAGAGACAGAAAGGAGGAATAGAGGTGAGGAAAAGAGAAGAGGAGAGAGCAGAAAGTGAATAGCATACAGAACAGGAGACTGTATGCAGGCTACCTCCCTGAGAGCAGCCCTGAAGCACAAAACAGGAGAAGATCCAGGTTGTAGAGAACTCTCTGTTAGACTATCGTACAAACTTCCAGGCACTTGTTGATCCAAAACACACAAACAGAGGTAATGAAAGCTCTGCTTCTGCATGGGACATATAATGTTCAGTGTCTTAGAGAAACTTGTGTGATCTAGTGGACCCATGATTATAAACATGCTTTATTTCCCCCCAAAGTTGACTCATAGAATACAATGTAAGCTTAATAACCCTTTACAGAACATCATCTTCTTCATTAGATTCTGTTCAATCTGCATCGGTTTCAGCTGTGTTACAATTCTCTACAATTTTGAATGACTTTGATTTCCATAAGCAAAGTGAAAAGTGTTGAGCCAATACACACAAGGATGATAAACAGATCCATGAGAGGAATGATTTCTTTACAGAATAACCTGATGGCTTAACCATCTAATTCTAAGTGTAGAGAAAAGGATTAAATTATTAATTTTGCAGGTGTAGATTATTTGCTTTGAAAATCATCCATGGTTAATTTTAAAAAGCAGAATCATTCAATACGCTGCTGATTATCTTCCCACAGTGAGAGTCTGGAGTCAGTGAACACAAACTGATCATAGTCTTAAACAAACATAATAAGGATGTTATGAACGGATGATTTTCAAAAGTCATGTAGTGCATCCCCAAGCTATATATTAACATATTAGCTATGCCATGGCTTCTTTTTGTTGCAAGAGGCTGCCGAGAATTACCTACATTTGAAAAAAGGCACAAAGGCTTTCAAATGATGAAGGCATTATGAAAATAAAATCAACCCATGATGAAGGCATTATGAAAATAAAATCAACCCATAACTACCTTTCAAAGATGTATCTTTGATAAAACATAATGTGAGGTGCTGTAATGGACAAGAAAAAAAGTAGCAAAACATATGCATCTGCCTGCAGATAATTTAGAGTGTTATTAAACAAAAAAGCTAATATTTTAATAAGTATAACCAATCTAAGGTTGAAGATTAGTAATCAAATTACTCTTATTGATTATTAATTTAGAATACAGTCTTATATAAATTCAGGAAAAGACAGTGGGGTAGCACACAACTTTAATTCCAGCACTCAGGAGGCAGAGTTAGAAGGATCATTGTGAGTTCAAGGCCAACCTGAGATTATATAGTGAATTCAAGCTCAGCCTGGGCTAGAGCAAGACCCTGTCTTGGAAAAAAGGAAAAAGAAAGAGAAATTCAAGAAAAGAAGGATCCTTGTAAGAAAGCTTACTCAGATATGTTTCCTTAGACATTATACCTCATAGAATTTCCCCAAAAGGAGAATCTTCTATTTATTTTTCAGATGCTAGATTACCTAGAATAATCCAAGAATCACATATGAATTTAATCAAGGAGAATACAAGGTTTACTATAACAAAATGTTTTTGGTAGGACTATCAAATCAAGAAAACAACAGGACAGAAGTTTTTTTTTTAAATAAACTAACAAATCAGACACATTTATGTAGTATTTTTGATCAAATATTTAGCCTGAACATTAACATGGGAAAACCATCAGACAAATCTAATAGGGTGGTATTTTACAAACAATTTTATTTGTACTTGTCAAAAGTATCAGTGCTGTGAAAACCAACAGCATGTAGGAGGATTCTAAATCAAAGGTTCATATAGAAAAATAACAAGCAAATTCAGACATTTCCTTTATGATATCCTGGCACGAGGCAGAGAAATTGTAGGTATCTTTATTTTTTTTTCAAAAACTAAAAAATGTGAATAGTGGCTGCGTCTTAGATCATAGCACTGGCTCAGTGCTGAATGCTTAAGAACAACAATGGTATTAGGTTGTGTAGGAGAGTGTCTTTGTTTCCAGGAGAGACAGCTCATGTACTTAGGCATGATGGATCATGTCTGCAACAAAGACTCAAATGATGCAGAAAAGGAATCTGTATGTAAACACACAGCTACAGAGAGAGAGAGAGAGAGAGAGAGATAGAGAGAGAGAGAGAGAGAGAGAGAGAAAGCGCGCGCTATGGTGACTCACAGTAAGGTAAATAGTTTAGTTGTGGGGATTAGAAAAACCTTGTGTTTGAAGGTTCTGAATATGATGGTAGATAACATCAATAAAGGAAGACATGGGATGAGATGTGCCATACAGAAGAAGCAAAAACAATGGATATTTTTAAATTATAAAATGAGGAATTTTACACTCACAGGTAGTTTATATATCAGGAAAATACATACAGTAGCACCAGGCAGAAGGCTCTAGAAAGAGGAATGTCTCATAATTATTCAAAGGAACATAGGAGAAGCTTTGTCCCAGAGGATCGAAAAGACAGGGATGGAGTCAAGGACCCAGAGTCAATACAGGTCATGAATGGATCCTCATGGAGGATGAAAATTCCCGAGGCAGCTCCCATCATTCCTCTTGATCTTTCCAGAATTGAACCACAGCAAGAATCTTTCCTCACTGGGGTCTTTCTCACAGGATTCAACACTTCTGCAGCTAGCCATTCTCAATAAACAGCACTTTTCATGAGAACAAGGACTGTGTGTCTCACTGAACATTAAAGCTCAGTCCTTATGCAGAAACCAAAAGGACATTGACAAATGGGTCAAAGGGGAGAAGATAAACAATATTTGTGATTCTCTTCCTGTTCACTGAAACATTATTTACAACAGTCAAGTGATGGAATCAGTATAAATGTCTGTCAATGAATGCATTTTAATATGTGCACATGAGGGGAGAGAGAGAGAGAGAGAGAGAGAGAGAATAAGCAATGGCTTAAGAATATCTTGACTGTTCCTCCAAGTGGTCAATATAATTAAAGGCTTGGTACTACTTGGGGGTTGGGAATCAAGACCTGATGGGAGGTTCCCAGGTAACTGAGGACATAAGGTGTTTCTTCTTCAACCCCTTTGATAGTCTCTTGACAAGGCTGATAAAGAGTAAACATGTCTATCCCAGGCCCATCCCCATTATCTATGCTCAGGGTTCACCATGTGACCACCTGCTTTGAAATGTCCCACCATTGCCATCCACTACTATATGCACAGCTCTCAATGAATCTGAGTCATGGCTCAAACCTCCAAAACTGTGAGCTAAATAAACTTCCTTTGCTTCATAAGTAACCTGTACCCAGTATTTCATTCTATTGATAAATTCTGACTGTACATGTATCTATTTATATAACTTAACTATAGGAAAAAAATTTACTTGAGACAAAGCTGGTGCATTTTGCAATGTGAAATAAGCTAGGCAGAGAAAGAAAAATACTCTGTAATTTCATTCATGTATTGAAACTGAACTTAGAGAAATAGAGAATAGAGCAGTGGTGATCAGAGCTGAGGACAGAAATGCTGTTCAAAGGATGTGAACATTCAGTTATAAGATAAACTCTGGGGAGCTGATGGATAGTGTGGTGACTACAGTCACTAATATATCACATACTCCTGCATAAAGCTGGAAAAGCTCTATGAAATTTTCAACATGGCAGGCTGAGGAAAATGGAGTCAGGTAGAAGCCATGCACACACACAGTGGAGGCATTATTCTCCAAATTCCTGCAGACGTGAGAGTGTGCTGAGAAATGGTAAAACACATCACAGGAGTTGTCTTCCATAAGAACTCTCCTCTGATGGTGGTTGATGTGGCTTTGTTTAAATACAGTAGATATATGCTTATTCACATAATTACTTTGTCTGACTTCCTGTCAAATCAATATTTATTCACACAAATCAATCTTGTTGCTTTGTCCTTAAAGACATTTGGTCAATCTGTGTTACTATAAAGCAATATCCCAGGTTTTCTCTTCTTCCTGTAATTTTTTTCTCTTCTACAAATTTATAGCTGATCTTATATTATTGCCTAATATTACCATCGTGTGTTGTTATCTATATTTCTGTTTCTTACATGTAGATTAAATCCCAACATGGTTTTTACACATACTACCTGCACAAAGTAAGAGCTTGAGGGACATAAGTTTGAATCCTAGATCGGCTACCTACTTGATATAAATCTATAGAGTGGACATAGCAATATGTACTTTCTACATGCCTCAACTAAATAAAATAATGCATGCAAATAACAGTACCTAAAAATAGTTAAGGACTCAAAAATAATTCTCATTACTAAAATTCTCATTAATATTAATTTATTTCACTATAGAAGATAATAACCCTGTAACTAATGATAGCATTATGCCAAACTTACTGATAAGGGTGCTGAAGAAACTAAGAGTCTCAAAGAATAAATTTTTCAGACCATTGTGTTAGCCCTCTGATTCTATAAATATTCATGGAGATAGCATAACTTCTTTGGAGCTACACAGCCCATCAGTTGCTGAAATTCAGTCTATTTCAGGATCCCTGGCTTCCACACCACGGAGTGTTCTATCTACTTCCTCACAATGCTGACATTCAGGGAAGAGGCTGAAATAACCACCAATGTCCCCTATCGTTTTAATATATTCCTACAACCAATGTAATGGTTTCATGTGAACAAATTAGCAGGAAAAAGCATTCATTGAGGTCTAGTTGCTGAGGCAAGGCTGTGAAGTATTTTTGATAAATATTGACATATATTTTTTCATTGGACTTAGAATTTCTTCATGAGAAAAACTAGATTTACTAATGAAAGAACCCCCTTATAAGAGTCCTTTTATCTATACAAATCCAAGACAAGTTCCTAAAAATTTAGCCTTGTGGTATACAATAGGACATTTTTACTAAGCTAGAATTTGAGTTTGGGTTCATAACTGAGTGGGATCTCTCTGCTCCTCACCCATACCTACAGTATATGAAGGCTGAGGCTGCGGGAAAGGTATTGCATATGCCTGCATTAGAGAGAACTCCTCAGATAGAAGTTACTGAGACTGTGAATTCTCAGTTGAATGAATATGGAACCCTGTTGCATTATCCTTGGTTCAAGTCAAATTAGGCAACTCCTGTGGTACAGTCTATGGCAATAATAAATTACACCTCCAAAACTATGGTAGGGAAGATACATCCCCACCCACAGCACATGAGCTAAGGCTTAACTTAGCAAGGACAAAACCTGTCCCTAGTAAAATGAAACAATATTCTCCACTACCATGTCCTTATCCAAGAAAAGTTAATGGGCACCATCTCTTTTGTTTTTAGTAATCCATAAAATGTACGGTGACACTTACAGTCTATTTACATATATTTTGTAGAAAAGATAAAACACACGTGTATTTTAACCAAGCTGTAGAAGCGAGTACATTTTTCTTTACTTAGCTTTGTCTGTAGAATAGTTGTTTCCATCTCTTCTAACTCCATCTGCCTTCCTGACTGCAGTCACTCTACCTGTTTGTTGGAAGCCTGCATTACATCGATCATTCAGGGTTCCATATGCTTCTGAAGCCATGGTTACCACATTCCCTGATTGCTAAGGCTCAGAAAACAAATTATTAAGGAAACTAAATACCAAAACTCAAAAACTAATGACAAAAATATGTAAATAAATCTCAGGAGAAATGCTAGCTTAAGTTATTATTGAAATATTGCCTTAAAAATACAGACACAGAGAGAAACTGTTATCTTCTCAGGTTATTCAGAGCCACCAATTGGATGCTAGGGTCACAAACAGTAATGTTCATAAAGGAACTCTTTACCAAATGACATCAAATTTAATGAATTCATGGATTATATTTTCCACATCATATAAACACTAGCATTCAATTTTCATTCAAGGTCAAGCATACTTAGTATATTATAATTTTCTACTATTTAGGTGGTGCCTGTTAATTGGTTTTAGTCTCATATTAAGATATATTAATAAGCAGTAAAGACAACTAATTGAGCTATTTTTTTTTTGGGGGGGGGTTTCAAGGTAGGGTCTCACTCTAGCCCAGGCTGACCTGGAATTCACTATGTAGTCTCAGGGTGGCCTTGAACTCATGGTGATCCTCCTACCTCTGCCTCCCAGACTAAAGGGATTAAAGGCGTGTGCCACCACGCCTGGCTAAAACAACTAATTGAGAACAAAAATAAGCATCGTGTTATACACATTGGCCCAGGTCACGGGCTTGAAGATAGACCATCTTAGAGAGACTATGATAATGCATGAAGTGTGCATTTTTGATGGATACTTTGATCCACTCAGGAAAATGAATTTATTTTTTTCATGAAATATTTTTGTGTGTATCTACCTACAAAGAAGAATTCTATCCTCATGCCAGGTACTGAGTGAGGTTACACAACAAAAAGAAAACAAGGCAGAAGGTCATGACAGGTCATGTTCACGGCTACAAAGAACATAAACAGAGACCTGGGAAGCAGATATGAGTAGGAGCTGAATGGTTAAAATAAACAGCTTTGGTTCAGCAATACCTACAAAGAAGGTGGCGTTTTTGTTAAGTTTTGAATGAGAAGGGGAAAGGTAAGAAATGGGGCAGAAGAAGGTATTCTAAGCAAAGAGAAGAACAAATACACAGATCCTGAAAGAATTATTTTTTTTTGTTAGATGGATGGCAATATGGTTCCATACTGGTGAGGAGGAAGAAAGGAGGTCGGGGATGAAGAGGAGTTAGGCAAGGGTTAGCACCCAGGTTCTGTGTGACAAAAACTGCTTAAAAATGAGGAGGATAAAAGTGAAGGCTCTTTGGAACGAGTGATACATAAAATTATTCCAGTCAATCTGGGATATCTAACCCATTACAAGAAAATGACTATATTCATGTCATTTTTTGAATGGGAGAGGGTTTGTCAATTACCATTGCCACCTGTTATTTTACAGGTAATGACCACGAAGTCCAGAGAAAAGACAAAGGTGTCAGCGAGGAGGGCCACCAGATTTCTTGGTTCTCTGATATCTCCTGACCTTTTCATGGTGACAGCAGTCTTACAATTTTGGCACTCAAGATTCTAATGGCTTTTTCCCTAGAAGTCTCATGGCACACATCTAAAGTGACTGAGGAACTCTGGCTGAGCTCTTCCCCAAAGGAAATTGGGAAGAAGGAGACAGCCTTGCTGCATGCCCACAGGAAGGATGCACTGAGGACTCTCCAGCTTTGCTCTTGCTCCGACATGAAAATATAGACATAAGGCTTCACCCAAGTCTCTAAGAAGGGGAAACTTGATGAAAACACAGAAAATGGGAACGTCAAGCTAAACTAACCTTAGGTAGCAGAGACTAAAACAGATATTTGAAAAAGACATGAAATTTTCCAGAGACATAAAATAAAACTACAAGAAACTTGAATATAGCTTAAAATTTTTAGTATTTAGAAAGAAATCATCCATTAGGTAACTTTCTCCCTAAGGTACTTAGCACCCATTTTTAGTTCTTTTGTGATTAACCAAATATAAACAAACAAAAATAGTATACAATAAATATAATGATAATTTAAAGAAAATGAATGGATATTTGGCTAATTTAAAATCCATGTCATTGTGGAAAGACAGAGATTGGATTGGTTTTGTCAAGGTGTTTAGCTGCTTGTGGGCAAGAAACCAGGCCAAATAACTTGGTTATGGTCCTCTTCACAAAGCAATTATTTTGTTCTCACTGAATGTAGGGCGTGGCTAGTATGATCCAAACCTTTAAGGAGAAACAGCAAAGTTAAACTAGCATCCTGACAAAAATAAGATAACCACCATTTGGAAGTTATGATTGTCAGACATAACAGTGCTTTTAGCATCGGGATCAGTGTGTCGGGCCAACCATGATTTGTATACCCTGAGGATCACATTGGGAAAAACTCAGCCACTTATTTCAATCAAATTGATGAGAACAGACATGATTGAAATAAGCAGAGAATGCTTGAGGAAGAATTTGCTTAACACTCATAGCTGCACATAAAACAGGCTTCCAGCATCTCCTTAAATCACATTTGTTAACAACATGAACAAAAATTTAAATAGTCCCATTTTCAAATTGGTGAGGAATGTAAGCAATGAGTCATAAAAAATGGAAAGTTTCATCTTCATGAAGTGTCATTTCAATGTGTAATTCACCAATCACTTAAGCAATATTCACTGTTTATTTTCTTTTTCTTTTATTTTAATAGAAATAATACATTTTCCCAGATTCTTTATTGCAGTATTAGGGATCAAAACCAGGGACTTGAGTATGCCAGGCAAGGACCCTGAAGTAACACACCAGCCTCAAATTACTTTGTACTGATCTGGTTTTTAATATTTTTAATTAGTTATGACACAAATGCCAGAGCCTCCTGCCACTGCAAAAGAGTCCAGACACATGCACCACTTTGTGTGTCTGGCTTTACACTGATACTGGGAATGGGACCCAGGCCAGCAGGCTTTTCAAACAAGTGCCTTTAACCACTGAGAAATCTCTCCAGCCCCAACCCATTTTGTAAAGGCATATTTACTCCAGTTCAAAGTACATGCACAATATGCACGGTCATTTACTATTAGGATAGTTGAAGATCATATCCTTTACTTTTAGGAATATGAGTGTTTTTAGTGGTAACTCTACAAATGACATAGCTACATAGCCCATGGTAATATTCACAGGTGTGAGCATTGTTTTTAAGAGCTAAGGTCTTTGTTGATATTTGTAATATCTTAAAACAATATCTTGGTTTATTGGGGGCAATGAAACCAAAATCCAATGTCAATTAAGTTAATGAGACATACGAAGGTAAATGTGGGGAATAACAGCCATTTGGAGGTAGAGGCAGAGGTTGCAGTGATGTAGCCATCACAGACGGATGTTTTGCTTGAGCTCACAGAAGCTGGAAGAGCAAAAAAAAAAAAAAAAAAAAAAAAAAAAAAAAAAAAAAAAAAAAAAAAAAAAAAAAAAAAAAAAAAAAAAAAAAAAAAAAAAAAAAAAAAAAAAACCTCTGCCTACAAAGAAAGCATGGACCAGCCAACAGCCTCACTTTTGGACTTAGGGTCTTCAGAACTGTAAGAGAATACATTTCTTTTTAACACAATAACACACACACACAAGGGGGGATGATTTTCAGAAAAGAAATATGGGGATATTCTGAAGCAAGCAGAAGAATACAAATAATGAAATGAAAGATGCAATAGGGCCAGCAGAATAGTGCGCTAGCTATTTAATAACTGATGCCAAGAAAACTGGATATTCAGAAGTATCAACTGTGAAAGAAATGTCATTTGTTTCTTACCTTACTTACATTAAAATAGGATTCTTATGTTCTAAACAACAATCAACTCAAAAATAAATACTTAGATGTAAGAACTGAATCTGTAAAAGTCCTAGAAGAAAACATAAAGGAGAAAGTCATGGCAGTGGTCAGATCAATGATTTTTTTTTTCGATAAAATACAGAAAGCTCCGACAAAATGCTAAAAATACACAAATGGAACTTCACCAAATTTAAATGTGTCTGTATAACAAAGTAATCAATAAAATGAAGGAATCATCCCCATGAAAGGGAAGAAATAATTATAAATCTTATAAGGTATTAATGTCCAAAATATACTAGGAATTCATAAAACTCAATAGCAATAAACACAATAATAATCCTACTATAACATGTACAAAAAAAGACAAAAATAAGTCAATGGGTGTATGAAAAAAATTTCACCTAACCAACTGTCAGAGAAATTTAAATCAAAGACACATTAAAATAATATCATTTCTTACCTGTTAGGATGAGTATATCAAACTGTCAAATGATAAATATTTTTGAGATATAATATAATATAATATAATATTTTTGAGAGTCCTTATACATTGTTCACAGAAATATAAATTGGTACAGTCATTGTATAAAACAGTATTGGGGAATTTCAAAAGAATTCAGACAGGGCTGGAGAGATGGCTCAGGGGTTAAGGCATTTGCCTCCAGTGCCTAAGGCCCTGGGTTCAATTCCCCGGGACCCACATATGCCAGACCCACAATGTGGTGGCCCTGGTGCGCTCTCTCTCTCTCTCTCTCTGTCTCTCTCTCTGTCTCTCTCTCTGTCTCTCTCTCTGTCTCTCTCTGTATGTCTGCTTGAAAATGAATAAATAAAATATATTAAAAAAAGAATTCAGGCAGGCACTATCATAGTACCCAGCAATCACACTTCTAGGTATATGTCCAAAAGAAATAAAATCACTGCCATTACGTGATATATACACTCCCAGCTCATTGTAGCATCATTGCAATAGACAATATATGGAAACAGTTCAAGTGTCCACTGGCAGATTAATGGGTTCTTTGACCAACACTTTCTCTTCTCATTTCCCTCTCCTTCAGTTCCCACTACTCTCAGTTTTACTTGTATTTATTACACACACACACACACACACACACACACACACACACACACACACAACAGAATACTACCCAGCCTTTTAAAAAATCTTGTCATTTGTCACAATGTGGGCATATGTGGAAGCTTACATACACTGTGGTTAAGCCAGGCAAAGAAAGGCAAATATAGAATAATCTCATCTACATGTTAAAAGCTTAAATGATCAAATAAACAGAAATCAAGAATAGAATTGTGGTTTTGAGGGAATGAGAGTGGGAGAAAGTAGAGAGATGTTAAAAAATGCAGACTTGAATTTCTATGATGAAAAAGTTATGAGGTTCCAATAAATTGTATGGTGACAATAGTTAAATATAATGTATTGTATTCCTGGAATTTGTTAAGGCAGTAGATCTTAATTACTCTCTCGTTCTCTCTCTCTCACTTTCTACACACACACACACACACACACACACACACACACACACACACACACACCACAGTAACTGTGTGAGGTGATGGATATATCAATTAGCTTGATTGGGGTAATCAGTTTACAATGTGTCTTTGTAACAAAACATTTTACATCTTTAATATGTATACTTTGTCAATTATATATATCAATAAAATTAACCAATGACTTTTAGAGGATATTTAATAACGAGTTAAACGCAAGTAAAGGTCACCATGAAATGCCAATTTATACACGTTAAATTGACAGAAATCTTGAAGGCTGATAATAATACATGCTCACAATATTGTGTACAATGAAGCAACATGTAGCCTGATATCAATTAATAAGACAACGAGTAAATCAAATTGCACTCTCGTCACATAAATGGGGGATATCATCAGCCATGAAAATGAACGAAATGTGGCTATGCACTGCATGAAGGACTCTTGAAATTTCAAGTAAAAAGAAGCAATTTGCTTTTGATGACATGTAACATTTTCATAATATCCAAAATCTAGCAAACCCAAGTAACAGAGTGTGCATAAAAGAATTTTTTAAAGAACAAGAATGATGAATACAACATCCTTGATAATTAGACCTCCTGCAGAGATCAGGAGATATAAGGTTTTAGGGGAGCACCTTTGCACATTTGGCATTAATTACTAAACTCTACTTCTTAATCTGGACACTGTGTTGGCCTTGTATATTATTGTTGTACTTCATAACTAACAGGTATGTTATATAAGCTTTTCACACATAGAAAATATTAGGGACTTTTGAAGGAAAGATTTAGAATCAACCAGAGAACTGACAAAATTGACCTGTTCTCAGAGCATGTTGTGGTTTGCATATGAAATGTGCTCATGTGTTTAAACACTTAATCTCCAGTTAATGGTGGTGTTTGAGAAGGTTTGAGCCGCCAGGGGTGCTGATGTACAGGAGGAAGTGGGTTACTGTGCACAGGTCTTGAGGTTTTAGAGCCAGGCCTCCTTTCCTGTTCATTCTCTGCTTCCTGACCGTGATGTGATCAGCTCTTCTTCCCATTCCTGTTGCCATGCCTTCCTCCCCATGATGAAACTATTCCCTCAAAATGATAATCCAGAATAAACCCTTTTCTTCCTTAAGGTATTTGGTCGCAGCAACAAATAGAAAAACTACAATAGGGGAGAAAGTTGCAGTTAAGCAATTCCAAAATGTTGCTGCTGAAAATAACTTTAGCTATGGGTCGCTTTAGTTTGCAACCTTTTCTGTATATTACAATCATGTGAGGTGGTAGGGTTTTTTTAAGGAACTATATCTGCATCTATTTTTTTTTGAGGTAGGGTCTGGCTCTAGCCCAGGCTGACCTGGAATTCACTATGTAGTCTCAGGGTGGCCTTGAACTCTCAGCAATCCCTCCTACCTCTGCCTCCCGAGTGCTGGGATTAAAGGCGTGCGCCACCATGCCCGGTGGAACTATATCTACATCTGACCTGAGACCAAATAAATCAAAATTGATGGTGCTGGAAACTGGTTTTCACACAATTTATTTGCCTTTGGTTTTGTCTTTGCCATCACCAGATGGTCCTAACATGCACTTAGGGTAACAAATCATTGATGTCGACCATGCTTACTATTTTGCATTAGAAAATGGAGGCCCGAGAGAAATGACTCCACTAGCAACCCATTCAGGCTTTAAACATCCACTGACAATATAATTTCATTGTCAGGAAATTTTGCCAAACTTATTCTAAAATGAAAAAAAAATAAGGGCAGAAAGAGTACAGCCTTTACAAAAAAAACAAATCTCTTTCTGAAACTAATCATCAATGCCCTGATGTTCTCATCCTCTCTAAATTTTCTTGAAAATAATATTGTATAAAGTATCCTGGTTTCCTCATTTTCAGCAGAGGAGTCCCAACCTGATTTCTTCTCTCTGCTTCACTTTGTACGTTTTGATGTGTTGTGAACCCCCTGCAGAGGTGTCCTGACTTCCTGCCTTGTGTTCCTCAGTATCATCCAGGGTCCCTTCCCCAGATGACAGAGGCCAGTGAGGTGCTGCTGTCGGGCTTACTCCAAAGAGCTCAGATGAAAACTACAGCAGGCAGCCTCTTCTTTCCCTAGGCTTTTGTCCAGACAGACTCCAGTGAGCTCAAGCGATGGTGATATCATGGGATCCCAAATTATGTTCACACGGTGTCATCAGACAGCTGTTAACAGCACCTCAGGCAATCGGGTGTTTTCAGGCATCTGCTTTTGCTTCTCCAGCCAGAAAACTGGGGAAAGAGGCACTGATTTTTGGATTTAATAACCAAGTAACTTCTGTAGTTGGTGGCCAAGGGAAATCTACTGGTCTCTGCTTACAAGTTCTGCTCACATCGATACTTGTCCTTGTTTAACAGGCTGCAAGTTACTTAGTCCCAGGAATGAAGGGTTTGGGTTAGAAGAATAAATAACCATAAGGAATGGCCTAGATATGATTCAAATAATTCTATCAATAATTGAGTTAGATGGGCCACAGCTCTCTCGTTGCATCCTGAAAAACACAAACACATTTGGCTTATCCTGAGTTGGTTGAATGGCTTTGGCTATGGATCCCTTGTTTATCCTTACCTTCTCTGCAGGGTTCCATATGGATCCTCCACAATATGACTGTGGTGGCTCAACTCTTGCCATGATCTCAGCTTTTTGCCTGCTGTCGGGTGGTAGGGTTATATGGGCCACAGCTCACTTGCTATATGAAAAATACAAGCACAATCTCTCCATCGGAGAGTGAGACCCAGATCCTGGCAAGAGAGGAGCCATCACAGTCATATCGTGGAGGATCCATAGGGAATCCAGCAGACAATGACAGATGAACAAGGGACCTATAACCACAGCCATTCAATCAACACAGGATAGGCCAATGAGACAGAAACCAAGGATTTTCAACACAAGGACCCCCTAAACTTGCAACATTAAGGCAGCCTTAATACTCACCCACCACGACTCAGGGAACTGAGCAGAAGAGGGGGCGGAAAGATTGTGAGAGCCGTGGTGGGGGAGATGGGCCAGAGGCATGGCACCCTTCAGTAACAACACACTTGGGCCAGGAAGACCAGGCTGAGTACTAGGATATCCAGGATCCCTTGCCACAAGGACTAATACAGACAGCCCACGGAGGAGGATATCCAACTGATCAGGGAGGGGGACAGGGGAATTTGGGGAAGTTGGAATAACAACTCATGGTTTGCCCACTAAATAATGTAACTCATTATGGACAATAAATTTATATTTAAATTTAAAAAAAAAAGAATTGAGTGCAGGTATACCCGACTCCCATGCTCCAACACCCCCAACACACAACATTAGGATGATGCTGTTTTTCTTTCCAAAGTTTACTCTTCCTAAATCCAAACACTGCTACAATGTGACAGAGGTTTGGGTCTCTCATGGATCCCAGTGATTCTGAGACAAATGCTTCCAGCAACAAAATGGTTCTTCTACACATTTGAAGAAATAATGATCGAGAAGTTTGTCATGAGTCAGGTTATTAATCATAATAAACACAGACGTGTCGGTGTCGATACTTCCAATGCTGTTCTTGACTCCACTTGGCCTCTCCAATATCACACCTAACTTACTGGAATTTAACTATCTTCCAGTTCCCTCTCGAATTCAGAATATTATATCAACCCTCAGAAATAAAAAGAAGAGAGTATCCCAACAAAGACAAATTCTAAATAATCACTAGTTGATTAAGGAGAGAAAATGAACATATATGACTATCAAAAATCCAATTGGAGTGGTGGTAGAGAGATGTCTCAGTGGTGAAATGCTTGTTGTACTTTACGAGCACAAGGCCCTGAGTGTGAATCCTAGGACCCATGTCCAATGTTCAGGTGTGACAATATGTTCCTGTAATCTCAGCACTGGGAAAATAGAGACAGGAGGAGCCCCAGGCCTTCCTGGGAGCTTGACAAGTCTAATCACTGAACACTGGTTCAGGGAGAGACCCTGTCTTAAAAATTAGGTGGACAGTGAGCTAGTGATTCTTGGCTTTCACATGCACACGCACGTATGCACGCTCACAGTACAGATTTGCCTAGACACACCACACTCATGTACAAGCAAAAGAAAAACATTTTTATGTAGTTTTATTTTGCTTCTGTTTAAAAGAATTATGCTAGAATTACTCAATTATACCATATAATTTAAAATGAAGGAGGAAATTATGGTTTTTTAAAAGCTCTGAGCATTAGGTTTGCTGGCTCTAGTAGAGATTAATGCCTATGATGTGAGAAGTCCTTTTTTCATTGAACAAGTCTACCAGCTGGATGGAAAATATGTCTTCTCCACATATAATGAAGCTTAATTTGATAGGCTCTTATATGCCGCATTCTTTGAAATAAAGCAGCCTTCCTTTTACAGCCAATTTCTTGAAACTTTTCTTATGTATAAGCACCCCAAACTCCAATCCACATAGAATGGTGTCCCTATGACTGGAGTGCCCTTTATTTTGAAGTGGGTAATAAGTTTCACCCTACAAGTGTAGAAAGGAAAATGTAGATTTAGCATTTATGAGGCATAGTTGAGAAGAGAACACTTGAGTGTATATGGAAAGCCAAAAATAAAAATAAAACAAGAAGAAGCCAGCAACATGAGGCTCTGTGGGGTTTAACGCAGGAGAGTAGGAATAGGGGTGAAGGAGCCTTAGGGAGCCCTGAGGACGAACATATGAACTTTTGGGGGAAGTCTTGAGTGTGAACTTTGGAGCTCTATGAATTCTCCCTTCATACCTTTATAAGGAAAATTATTTTAAAAATCCTGAAATGGGTTTTCACATAATTTTCAAGAAAAGCCTAAGAGACTAATTGCTGTTTTGTGGGCATAGAATCAGAATCATTAAGGGAGAGCAATGAGCAGCTGGAAGATAGATTAGGTAGCAAAACACAGTGGGTCTCACACAAGCCCATTGAGTAGAGCTGGGTATTACCTGCCTGCTTACCCCGCCACTGTGCTGATCTAAACACTGGCTGGTTTGCAGCAGCAATCATGAGAGCTAACATGTGTTTTCCTGTTTTTACATTTCCCAAACAGCTGCAAGGTTATCTCATTTACATGCCTTTTATTCTGCTTATGGTTAACAACTAAGACGCAGAATCATTTTAAGCAATAAGAGACAGAGGCAGTAAAGGCTGAGACGCAGGAAACTAGGAGTTGTTTGCAGAAAGCAAGCATGGTAAGATTAGACCGGTGTCATAAGCGATAGCTCTAGCCTGAGTAAATTGTAGATCCATGATTAATTAACCAGTAAGTGCAGGCCACAAAACATATAGATAGGATATTTTCAAAAAAAAAAAGGTATAAAAATTAATTTGAATAGTATGATCTAGAAATGAAAAAAATTCAAAATGCAAATCTTCCTTTTATTACTCATATATCACTGTGTTGTTTATGTGATGTCACTTTTGAGGAGTTTAATTTCTGGATCAGATGAGGTTTTTCCATACAGAGTTAGTGTGTTATTTCAATATCTTATAACACAAATGTGGTTATTTCATATTGTTTTAACCTACGTTATAAGAAGCATCTTTCTGTACACTAAAAACATACATGTTGTAATTATTCCTGTCTCAGTTTTGTGATTTATTCTTGGCAGCCATGTTTCTTGTGGGGTGGTTCTTGGACTACCCACTCGAGAGTCATTGGAGGCACTGACAGCTGGCTTTCACCATGGAATTCTGATATCATCTCTGGCTCTGGAACTTTCTGGGCATGATGATTTGGAGACATTCCTTTGGTGACCTGGATGTGCATCCAAGTTTGAGAACTACTAGCCCAGATTCACTAAAGAAGAGTTTGGGGCACACATCCTGGAATCGGCAGCCTCGGGAGGTCCTCAGGTGATTCTTAAACACCCAAATCATAAGAATATGAACTGATTTATTTACATATAACTGAAAATCATCAAAGGTATTCAACTCTATGTTGCAAATTGAGCATCCTCCACTCCCTCAGCCATTTTCCTAGGAAAGGATCTGGTACTGTAGTGTGTTCATTAGAAGACTATCCAGAGGTACAGACAGGAGAAACTGGCTGA